>PVKY010009546.1:0-13230 GCA_004027775.1 Bradypus variegatus
TCTTCCTTCCTTCTTTCCACTCATTTTCTTTTTTGAGGCTCTGGTAAATCCTCCCTTTTCTATGAACCGTCTCCGCTCTTTCCAGCCATCATAGTCACCCCATTCACTTGTAAATCCATACTGGTTTATCAATAACTGTGGCCTGCTCTGGAGTCTTCTTTGTAACACAGAGGGATGAATATTTTTTTTCCTGTATCTCAAAATTTCTTCAGTGGCTCACATTATAGTGAGGGAAGTTTAAGGAGAAAATGTATTGAAAAAAATTAGTGCAATATCTAACCCATAAGAGTTGCTCAATAAATACTACTAGTCCACCCCCTAACTGGAACCAAGGCAACAATTCATAAGGCCCAGAAAGGGAAGAAATATTGAGATTTGAGCAGGAAAGGGAAGTGTAAACTGGAAATAGGGAGAGTCTGTAAACAAGGGCTGGTTCACATTTTCCACACTGGATAGTTATTGTTTATGGCATCATTTTGTATCATGCTCCCACCCAAGCCAGACAAATAGTAAATGTTAATAAAAGATTGTAAAAGATTGTTGAAAAAGGGTTGCCATAGCACCATCCTACTGACCTCTTCATCCTGCCTCTCTGAAAATGCCAGAGAGATACTTGTTTTTCCCATTGCTTTGCTTTGTTTTGTTTGAAGTGCTTTTATTTGATAAATACAGTAATTTTTAAAAAAAGATGCCAGAAGCTTGTGTTTCCCCAGCTGAAACAATTGCTCCTCCTCTTTAAACCCATCTGTGCCCTTCATCTGTCCCTGTCTAAGGGCACTTACCTTATCCCATATCATGTACTCCTTTTTGGGCAAATGGCATCACTCCTCTTCCAGCTTGTAAAGCCCTTGGGACCAGGGCCTGCCTAGCCCCATTCACCACTGGACTCAGAGTCAGAACTTACAAGTGTTAGACTGAGTCCTACTGGCTGGGGGACTCTGAGCAAGGCTTTGTCTGCATTCTGTTTTCTGTTATCCTCACACTGTTGTTATAGGGTTGTTACCAGACTGTGCAAATGGAGACCTTGCACCAGGATTTCATAGTTGATAAATGACAGATCTGGTTCTGGAAAGAAAGAGAGAGAGTGAGTGAGTGAGGGAAGGAGGGATGGGGAGAGACAAAGGAGAAAAATGAAGCAGAAAAAGGAAAACAAAGGTACAAAAAGAAAAGGAAAGGGAAAGAAAGAGAAAGGAAGACAAAGGAAGGAGAGGAAGGGAAGGGAAGTGGTGAATGAAAAACAAGAGAGGAAAGGTCTGAGAGAGAAAGTTGCTCTGTGGAAAAGCAAGTGCCAGCATGTGTTAGCAGTAACCCATACAAGCCTTTAGGTTGTTACTAATGTTCACACTTCAAGAAGCAATCATTTAGATGAAGCAAGTGGCTTATAAACTGTTTGTTTCACCTCCCTCCCAATCCCTAAGTCCCCCAACATCTGTCTCAGAAATTGGGAAAAAGGAAGGGAGGTTTAGGCCAGTGGGGGAAAAGGTTCTCTATGCTTTACTCTCAGTTCAGTCAGGTCAATTCTGATTTTCTGTTTACAAGATTGTTATTTCACAAAACATTTGGTTGGATTAAAGGGGGACTCAATTATTGAAACTAATTTTTTTAACCATTATTGGACTCTAAGCCTCACATCTGTCTGATAAGGAATTTAAAATCCAGAATCTGTGTGTTTTGCACAAAACTAAAAAGCTAGTTAGTGGTAGGCCAAGAAAGCCTTGCTGTAACTTTGGTGGCTCCCAAATATATGAGTACATGCTTGCATTCCAAACAGCTAAATAATGCCATCTTGTGGCTCCCTTTGCCTGTTCTCCAAAAAGAGAATTAAAGTAATTCTTTTCCAGCAGTGTTTGAATGCTCCTCTTAGATGCAGGAGCAAATACTTACTTACAGGTTTCTGTAACCCCTGTGCCTAGCACTGTGCCTGGTCCACAGGCTTCTCTAAATTTTGGTTGAAATAACAAATGATACCTTGGGAGTAGAAATTTTCGGATGGCAAAAAGAATATTTATGGAAAATTCCTATCCTGATTTCCAAAAATATCTGAAGAGGACAAGCCCATCTAGGAAGATAGATATGGTTCTAACAGTTGCCCTTCTTGGCTGTTCTGCAATGAGAGAGTGAAAGTTAAACAAATCAGATACATCTTTAAGAGCTCAAAGAACTAAAAGGAACAGTAACCTCTTTGCCTAGGTTCAAGTTGTTGAATTGCCAATGTCACAAGACGGCAACATCAGCCTCATTTGCACCCCTAAATAAAAGGGGTTTATTACACCTCTTAGGTTTTAATGTATTGGAATAGCTAGAAGTAAATACCTGAAACTACCAAACTCCAACCCAGCAGTCTGGATTCCTGAAGATGATTATATAATAATGTAGACTACAAGGGGTGACAGTGTGATTGTGAAAACCTTGTGGATCACACTCCCTTTATACAGTGTATGGATGGATGACTAGAAAAATAGGGATGAAAACTAAATGACAAATAGGGTGGGATGGGGGATGGTTTGGGTGTTCATTTTTACTTTTATTTTTTTTACTCTTATTCTGAATCTTTCTGATGTAAGGAAAATGTTCAGAAATAGATTGTGGTGATGAATGCAAAACTATTTGATCATACTGTGAACAGCTGACTGTATACCATGGATGATTATATGGTATGTGAATATATTTCACTAAAACTGAATTTAAAAAAAAGGGGGGGGGGATTATTATACCAGCAGGAATCACCCACGCATTTGTGCAGAAAGGAGTTCTGTGTTTGGTCAACTTCCTTCACCTCTTTCTTAGACAACCTGAGAGATCTTTTCTACTTTTTTGTATGTTTTGATATCTTCAGGGTATCACAGAAGTGATGTGTAAAAGTTTCAGTAAAAACTAAAACATGGAAATGGAGATGACCTCTTGCCCTGTAAGTATCTATTTCCATCCCTGATATGCATTAAGGTGGAGGAGGCAACACTGCAAAGAGCACTGGAGCCCCTGAATGGTGGATTCTGCGAGGGCAAATTGAGTTCAGTGGCAGAGGGGAGTGGATCTAGGGACAGTGCAGCTACTGGCATCAGAACCTCTGCTGCACCCCATTTTGGTGGCACTCCTGGGGAAATAGAGCCGTTGTCTTATCTTGGGTTCCCCTGAAAGCGGAACCTGCGACAAAGACTCAGATGCATGTGTTTCATTTGGGAGATGATCACAAGAACAGTGAGGGGTGAGATGCGAGACAGGGAAGGGAAGGGAGCTGGACATGCACATGGTAACAAGAGGTCAGTCCTTCTGGAGCCCCCAAAACACTGTGTAGAACATGCTTCCGAGTCATCCCACCAAGAGGCAAAGAAGCTGCTGTATTCACCCACCAGCTCCTTCCTGTCCTCCCGTGTTAGTTGAGGGTAGAACCTGATGGCATTAACTTCCCTGCCTTCCAGACTGTCCTAAGGGGAGCCAAGCATGCTCCTTCAGCAGAGAACTCCTCCTGGCAGAGATTCAGGAAGCCACCAGCAGGGACTGGAACCCTTGCTGGTGATCTCACGCTGGGGAATTAAGGGCAGTGATGGATCCATAAAATCCATCACCTACACCTCGCATATCCATTCACATCCCACCTTAAATCTACCCTGTCCTAGTGATGGTGCTTCAAGGTGGGGACCGGTCTCAGTTCATCCCTCAAAATGTGACCTACAACAGGAGAGTCAGGGACAAGCTGCAGTGCCTAATGCTGAAATCCATGTTCATCTTCACTCTCTTCTACCTGACATTCTGGATTCCCCTCACCATCAGTCGGCAGATCTGCTGGTCTAGGTGGTGTGCCCCATGGGGTGACACATTGCTTCTTCTCAGAGGTATCTGAGAAAAGCCTGTTCCATCAAACAATAGCTATGTGACCTTAGAGAAGGCATTTGAACTCTATAAAGCTCAATTTTTTCCTTTATAAAACAAGATTGCTATTACCTTCCCCATAAAGGGGTAATGTAAAGTGTCCACCACAGGGCCCAAAAGGATACAGACACAGAAAACAACTATTAATTCAAAATAATTTCTTTCTTCTTCATAACAACCTTGTGGCTGATGAATATTTGTAACTATATTTCATACATGTAAGTAATTTTTTCCAAAATCATGCGGTTAATATGCCATCAACTTGGAACTCAATCTGAGGTCCTCGGATTCAAAATTAAAATTGCCATAAAAGGAGTACAGAATTAAAACAGACACAGTTTAACTTGTGAATTCAGGTATCTCACACAGGATGATTTCTCCCCCTTATAATTTTCTCCATCGTTTCTAAAATATAAAAATTATTAAAATTATTGGTGACTACCCACCTCAAAGGGTTGCTGTGAGGATTAAACGAGTTAAACGATTAAATGATTAAATTAAACCTGTAATGCCCTTAGAATGTCTTCTGACCCCAGGAAAGCTGCTGTTTGTACCCCGGGAAAATTAATAAAATAGTCAAGCAGCTGGGGCAAAGGAACCCGGGGCCGAGGCCCCCAGCACGTGGCCGGAGTCGATCCCAGATGCAGGGCGCCCGCGATTTTGCGCCCACCTGATGCAGGGCGCCCGCGATTTTGCGCCCACCTGATGCAGGGCACCCACGATTATGCGCAGCCGGCGTCCCGGTAGCGCCCGTTGACCCGGAGCAGCCCTTCCTCGCTGGTCCAGTTCCTCAACTTCTTTTCCAAGGCAGGAGAGCTGCCGTAGACGGTTGACGCGTCGAGGAACGAGGTCAACCCGTTCATCTGTTGTCTCGGGTTTGACTCGGAGAGGTTTCCAAAGACAGCTCCTTGGTCCCCGGTGCCGCAGGCGGCAGAAGACCGATAAAAGGGCAAACACTGGATGCCCGTGGTGAGCGAATCGTTGAGAGGGAGCTGCGGGGAAAGGGGGAAATCAGTTTCACTTACGATTGTTGGGCATCCTCTTTGAAAACAATAAAAACGTCTTAGCCAGGGATCGCCCTAGTTCACCAGGGCCATCTCTCTGCCTGTGTCCTGTCTGCTTTTCTGTGCTGGAGCAGTTCGAGCCATCCCTTCCCCTCCCAATCTCCCTTGCTCTTGCTCAGGGTGTTCATTTCCTTAGGGAAGGCAAAACCCAGCGGGATAAAACGTCCCCAGGCTACAAATTGTCATCTCCAAAATCGAACCTTCTCCTTGTAGTTTTCTTGAACTAATCCATGTCTCATGCCTCTGAATGTGTCCTACTGCTCTAGAATCCACACACCTTCAGCTTCTCTTTTGACTATTGGACAAACCTACCTTTTCTCTCCACCCAGTATGTGCTTCCTTTAAGAGAATAATGAGCAAATAGCTATATAGATTTTATGGGCATCACAGTTTGGTTAAAGACCCTTGGAGTAGAAATGAGCAGGCCCCGGGCTCTGGAACTAACTCTGCCCTCAGCCAGGCCATTTCTTCATCTGTAACAATACCTAAAAAAAAATATGTTTTCCCACACTCACAGGTTTCTGTATGTGTGCCGGTTTGAATGTATTATGTCCCCCAAATGCTATTATCTTTGGTGTAATCTTGTGGGCAGACATTATCATTGTTGATTAGATTGTAATTCTTTGAGTGTTTCTTTGGAATGCGCCCCACCCAGCTGTGGGTGATGACTCTGATTGGATAATTTCCATGGAGGTGTTGCTCCGCCCATTTGGGGTGGGTCTAAGTTGATCAGTGGAGCCATATAAATAAGCGGGCATAACAGAAGAAATTCAGTGGAGCTGTGATGACATGTTTGAAGAGGAGCTACAGCCAAGAGGGACACTTTGAAGAATGCACAGGAACTGAGAGAGGAGCTGCAGATGATGGGACACTTTGAAGACAGCTGTTGAAAGCAGACTTTTGCTCCAGAGAAGCTGTGAGAGGAAAAAAGCCCAAGAGCAACTAAGAGTGACACTTTTGAGGAGCTGCAGCCTGGAGAGGAACATCCTGGGAGAAAGCCATTTTGAAACCAGAACTTTGGAGTAGATGCCAGCCATGTGCCTTCCCAGCTAACAGAAGTTTTCCAGACACCATTGGCCATCCTCCAGTGAGGGTACCCGATTGCTGATGTGTTACCTTGGATACTTTATGGCCTTAAAACTGTAACTGTGAAGCCAAATAAACCCCCTTTTATAAAAGCCAATCCATCTCTGGTGTTTTGCACTCAGACAGCATTAGCAAACTTGAGCAGTATGCAAAATCAAGAAGATGCTGTGTACAAATTACTCTATAAACTGTAAAGAGCACATGCCTGTCACACCAGCAGCTCTTCCTTGTTGCTTCCTTATTGCTCTGTGCTGCTACTACTTAACCTTCACATCAACTCTATGGAAAGGGCATTATTATTATCCCTGTTTTGTAGTTACTGAGTCTAAGATTCAGAGAGGTTAACTATCTTTCCCAATACTATTATCTTTAATTTATAGTTACACAGTCTGAGATTGAAAGTGGTTAAATATGTTTCCTAAAGCCACAAGCTTGTAACAGAGAGCCTCCAAAAGTCTGGCTCTTCACTACTGTGTTACTAAGAGTGAAAAACTTGGGCAAAGCACCCTGCCAGGCACTGTGGAGAATTAACAACAAGTATCTGGCCACAGCGTACATTCTTAAAGACTTCCTTGCTTTAGGGAGGGCAGGCTGGCATGTGGAATAATAATAGAGTGATAAATAGGAATCTGTAAAGAAGTGTGTCATTGAATATAACCAAGGGGGAAAACAGATATTACCGCTAAAAAGGGCTAAGCATTATCAGGGGTTGATGTCAGACACTAGTATTGGTTGGAATTCACAGACAAGGTAGGACTTGAGATCATCTTCTAGGCATCTCTGAATCTTTCATTGTAGATTTAACTAGTCTTATCTGCATATCCAAATCTCTTTCTTTGCAATTTTTCACAACACTTTCATGTTGAAATATGGCTAGTGTTTTGTTTGTTTGTTTGTTGTTTCTTTTGGAACTTTCTCTTCCCAGTTAGACTGAGAATTGCTTGAGCAGTAAAACTGTCTTCCTCATCTGAAAATTCTGAATTTCCACTGCGGTGTAGCACCACTTGATAGGCCCCCAGTGGGTGAGTGGTGACTTGAGTTCCAAGTGAGAGGCTCAGTGCAAGCAAAGGCACAGGAATGTATGAAGTGAAAAAAGGAGACCTAAGTAGAGCAAGGCTGCAGGTTGGGGAAAAGTAGAACAAGAAGTTGGAGCAAGAGGTTGGGATCGGGTGCTGGAGAGCCTTCAACTCCAGACAAGGACAGTGCGCTGTAGTCACACTGTACAATGGGGCTCCTAGGAACCAAGCCGCGAGGCAATCCAGATGTGGACCCAGGAATGTGCTGGATGCTATTAGTGTTACAAATGGGTTAGGAGAATAAATACAAAATACAATGGAAAGGCACAAAGACTTTGTGATGATTTAGATATAGCAAAAGGAGGCTGAAACACCTTATGGTTTGAGTCCAAATCTCTAGAAAAATAGTGTTGTTTATATTTGTTTATATGCCTGACTTATTTATAATACTGTGAGCATCTTGAGGATATAATTGGTTTTATTTTAAAGTTTTAGTCCCAGCACTTAGCAAAGAGCTTGGAATAGTGTCGGAGCTCCCTCAGTGTTTGCAGAATAAAGAAGACAGGGGATAAGGCATAAATTACTAATAATCACAATAAAACAGGAAATGCAGGAGAGTGGTATATAAGCACTCACAGTATTCTTAAGATTTTGCTACAAATAATAGACCTTATTTAATTGGCACTGTCCTTTTCCATTGTGGCTGTTTGAGCAAAAAATTTGTGGGGTTGTTTGTGAACTCCAGCCATACATCTCCATATACTCACTTAACGAGCTGAGTGCGTCACGGCAATGAGGTAGATATGTTCATGGAATGACTCAAATTTGGTACAGTGAAAAAAACTTAAGACAAAAAGAGAGACAGAGATACCTTCCAGTTTTCCCAGGTGTTTGGAGATTACTTGAGCTTTGCAGGATGATATCTTAGCAGGTAAAAGTAGCAAAGCAGGTAGATGCTCTACACTACTTCTAGGCAGGGGGGTAGCTGGCCACCTACAAAATTTGAGGAGTGCTGTGCCCAAGTGATCCTCCTACCAACCCTTCTTCAGAAACTGATATCAAGTCATACTTGTTGTACACTGAAGAAAGTGTTTCTACTGAAGCTGCTCAGAAAGAACTGCTAAGGAGCAGGCAGCAAGAAGTCAGAGGAGAAAAGTTTTAGAATGAGAAAGCCACTATAGAACTGTAGTGAGGAACCTACAGTTGTATCAGCTGAAATAAAGCAAAAGGAATAGAAACACCAAGAGATGAATTACTGTGGGAAACCAATACACAACCTTCAGAATTACACAAATTAAGTAGACCCAAGAGTAGAAAGGGAGTAGAAGAATTAAATTGAATAACACAAATTAAAATAAAATTAGAAAGAATATCAAAAAGTTGAACCAAATTCTCCTAGAATAATCATTGGTATTCAGATTTTTTAAAATTAAAAACTATCTAGAAATCCATAAAAGATTAAATCTCATGTTAACAAAATCTAAGCATAACAACAAAGGCTTTACTCAGAAGAAAATCTACAGTGTTTAAATTACTTTCACTTTAAAAAAATAGTAACAATAACAACAACAAAGGAACTAAGTAGCTATATTAAGAATTTAGTTAAAGAATAACAATATAAACCAAGAAAGGCAAATTAGTATAAAAATTAAAATTAATGCAATAGAAAAAGAAACAAGAATGGAAGAAAGGAAACATAAATCCTAAACCTCACAAGCCTGGTGACAGAAAAAAAGAAAGAGCATGAAACAAAGCAAGATTTGGAATGAGAAAGGAATAAGGTATAGGAAAGATTAAAAGGATTTTAATTGATTGTTACACCCAGCATGTAGTATGTTTGAAAATGAAAAGTAAATGGAAGATCTCCTGGCAAAATAAAGTAAGCAAATCATAACAAGAAGAAATGGAACATCCATATGGATCAATTATCACAGAGGAGTTTGGCAGGGTGATCAGAGATCTAACAGCTAAGCAAAGCCCAGGGACCAGATGGTATTTCAATGATGAGTTCTATAAAATCTTCAAAGAACTGTCCCAATTCAGTTAACAAAGTCAGCAAAATTTAAATATGAGCATCTGATAAAAATAGCATAAATAACAAAAACTACAGACCAATACCCTTCTAAATAGAAATAGATAAATTAATCCAAAGAGAAAAGTGCTATGACCAAGAGGATTTCTTCCCAGTGTTCTTCAACATTAAGGAATAGATTTATATAATCCGTAATATTAACAAATTAAAGGAAAAAAAGTAATACCAATAGATACTTAAAATGCAATGTTAAAATTCTCTATTTTTACCATTTCTAGTAAAATGAAAACAGAGTGAACTTGCTTGAATATAATGTAGAAGCAATAGCAAATATCATTGTAAACAGTGAAATGAATGAAACCATTTCAATTAAAATTAAGAAACAGCCAGGAACACTCAGAATCATTATCATTACTTAATATTATCAGAAAAATTTTAACAATTTAATTAGATCAGAAAACAAAACAAGAAAATAAAAGCTGGTAAAACTATTAGAAGAAAAGATAAGATAAAAAAGATAATTAAATTATCTCCTTTACTTGTTTCTAAGTTAGTTGTCTAGAAACACCACCCCACCACCAAAAATAAAATCTCAATGTAATAATAAAAAAATTGATTTCTTTTTTTTGTTTTTTTTTCTTCTAGCAGAGTACCCAGAATAACAGTGGAAGAAATTCATTTTATGATACCAACACAATTATCAGAAACATATTTGTAAAATAACAACAACAACAAAAAATCACACGTTTTATAAGAAGAAAATTATAAAGCATCATCAAAAAATAGAAAGTAAAAGCTGAAAAATGTCAGTTCTTTCCATCATTTAGTGTATAAGTTTAATTGAATTCCAGTTAGAATCACAATAGCATTCTTTTTAAAGAAATGGATAAATTAATCTTACAGTTCTTACAAAGGAGAGAATTCCATTATTTATTTATTCCTTAGTACATAGTGATGAATGCATTGACTGAACACATAGTAGAATACACTATAAAGTCACTGTAATCAAATTACTATACTACTGTTATAGGAGCAGATAAATATGTCAATGAAAACAGGAGAGAATGCAGACCTAGATACCAATATAAAAGAGAAACTATTCCATGAGATAGTGTTACATTCATGGGAAAAAGGAAGGCTGGTAAAACTGGCTATCCATCTGGATGAGAATTAAAATCCACAATCATTTTACAACATAATGGATGAAAATCTACCCTTCCCTATTATCCAGGAGATTACTTTTACAATTTGGGAGCAAGGATAACCTCTTAACCAAGACTGAATCATGGAAGCTGTTAATACATAAACAGAGTTGCCCATAGAAAAATTTAAAGTGCTTTATGATGAAAGCACTCTATCAATGGAACTGAAGAAAACTATTTGAAAAGAAAGTAAGAGACAGGAATTAATACCTGTCATATAAAAATGCACTTAAAATTGACAGTCAAATAACAACAGAAAAATGGACAAAAGATGTGAATAGACAAGTCACAGAAGAATAAATGCAAACTGACAAAAAATAAAGGAGAAGTTTCTACTTCAGGGAATGCAAATAAAGTAACCATGAGAAATCACTTAACAACTACCAAACTGGCAGAAAAAAATAGGAAAAAATAACTATTATGTCTACTGGTGGTATGTATGTGGGGAAAGGATATTCTCAGACATTGCTGTGAAGTGTCATAGCATTTTTAGAAAGCAATATGGCAGCATTTTAATAATGCCTTTCAATCTGGTAGTTTCAATTCTGAAGACATAAACAAAAGAATTAACACAATGGCTTATAAAGGCATGTGAGGATATCTTTACATAAGGGTGAGGGCTGAATAAAAGATGATAACCCATCAAGCAGCCATTAGAAAGAAAGACTTGGAGCTATATCAAATCATCTGAAGTATTTCCCTAAGGCCTTACTGAGTGCAAAATTCAAGATGCAGAAAACAGGTTTAACAAAGTCCTATTTTTGCTGACATTGCAAAAAATAGACATGTTTGTGTTTCTCTGTATGTAGCTGTATAAGCATTAAAGTAATATGGCTACCCACTAATTAAAATTATAGAAAAATTCAAACATACCCAATACAAAGAGAATAGTACAACAAATCCATTGGTACCCATTATCTAGCTTCTGTCAACTTCCTGCCATTCTTGTTTCATTTATTACCCCTCAACACACACACACACATGGGTGTCTTAATGATCTGAAATTTTGACTGGGTTAACAGGAACGGGGAGAAGAAAAAATATGGAAAGTCAAGCAAAGAAAGAAAGGGAGGGGAGGGAGAAGGATGAATGCACAAGGAAAAAGCATATATATTTTCAAATTTATGCATTTGTGTGAGATTATGAGTGGGTATACAATTTTAATGTGAAGAACTCAAATTTGCATAAAAACTTATTTAGAGCCAACACCTATATGAGGACAATATATCAAAATTTGTTGTGGCCAAAGGGATGTAGCAGAAACATTTATAGTCTCAAATACATTTATCAGAAATCAAGGGATAGTGAAAGTAACTAACGTCAGCTTTTAACATAAGAAGGTAAGAAATATAAAGTAGATGAAAAGGAAAATAAATATGATAATAGAAAATAATGAACACAGAAGACCTATATTGATCTAAATAGACCAAGTATGATAAATAAAATTGAAATCCTATCCAAAGAGCTATCATCCCAAAGATTACCAAATCCAATTAGTTCTAACACTTTAAGGAGAATATGCTTTGATTTAGCACAAACTAATCCTTAGCATAGAAAATAGGAAAATAAAACTGTAGGACAATTTAACTTAAGAAGAGAGAGCTAAAATTTCTAAATAAAAAGTTACCAAATTGAAACCAGGAGTAAATTAAAAGCTACATCATCACCGAGTAGGCTCATCACGGGAATGTAAAAATATCTCAGCACTGGAAATTCTATCATTATCCTTCACTACAATAATGGATTGAAGAAGAAATCATAGTCTCTTCAATAAGTGCTGGAAAATCATTTGATAAAATTGCAACCCACATGTTTAATAAAATCTCTTGGGAAACTATAAATAGAAGGAAATTTTCTTTAATTTACTGAAGCTGTCCATCAGAAAACTATAGTACACACCATGTGTAAGAAGAAAACACTAGAAGCATTTCCATCATAAGGAACAGAACCAGAATGCCTGCTGCCATTACTAGTTTTCAAAATTTTACAAGCTAAAGCAGTATGCAAATTTATGTAATGAGAGGTGTAAATATTGGAAGGGAGGAGAACATTATTATTTGCAAACAAAACATATATTCATCTATATAGAAAATGCAAGGTTATCAATGCACAAACTCATTGCAGTCCTTAGAAATTTAGCCAGATGCAAGACCAGAATTTAAAAAAATCAGTATGTTTCTATAAACATGAGGGATAACCACTTTACAAATATAAATGAGAAAGACTTCATTCAAGAGAGCAGTAAAATTCAATAAAATCTATCAAAATATATACAAGACATTAAGGGACAAATCTATAAAACTTTAGGAAAGGACATAAAAGACTTGAAAAATTGAAAAGGCATTCCTTTTTTGAAAAGAAAGATTAACTTTGTAAGACATAAACAAAAATCCAAATCAATGCATAAACAAAAGAAATCCCATTGAGAATCTCCAGATTTTTTATAGTTTGACAAGCTACTTTTAAACAATTCTAAAATTTACATGACAGTGCAATTGTGAGAGAAGCACCAAAATAATTAAGTAAAAGCAGAAAAGAGAACTTTTGCTTTGCTGATCACCAAACATAATCCAAAGCCACTGTAATTAAGCATATGTCAAATGGAACCTAGAGTCCAGAGAAGGGCTACTTAGCATATAAGTAAAATAGCATTTGAAATCATGGTGGAAAAATGGAATATTTTTAAGTGGCCATCCATTTAGAATAATAATCAAATTAGATCCTTACCTCTTATTATTTATTAAATAAATTCCTAATATAACACATTTTACATAAAAACTCCAATTTTAATCTTATTAAAAGAAAATACAGGAAAATTTATTCACTACCTTCACAAAGGGAAGATCTGCTAAACAAGACAACAATTTAAATTCCATACAGGAAAAACATAGACATTAAAATATACCAAAATTGAAACTTGCTCTCTGAAAAAAGACACCACAAACAAAACTGAAAGGCAA
>PVKY010009547.1:0-13225 GCA_004027775.1 Bradypus variegatus
AAAAATGATAAATTGGGCTTTATCAAAATTTAAAAAATATTATTATTCAAAAGCATGGTTAAGTAAATGAAATGCAAGCCTCAGAATGGGAGAAAATATTTGCCGTACATGTATCTGACAAAGAACTTGTATCCAATCCAGAGTATGTAGAGAACTCTCATGACTCAACAATAAGAAGACAACTCAAAAAATGGACAAGCTGTTTGAAAAGTCACCCCACAAAGGAAGAAATATGAATGGCAATAAAGCATATGAAAAATGGCTCAACATCATTAGTCATCAGGAAATTGAAAATTAAAACCAAAAGAGATACCACTATACACATTCCATATTGGCTAAAATGAAGAAGACAGACAAATGCTGGTGAGGACATGGAGCAACTGGAATTCTCATTCCCTGTGGCTGAGAACTTAGAAGAGCATGCCTAGTTTGAAAAAGAGTTGGGCAGTTTCTCAAAATGTTGAACACGCACCATAACATCCACTCCTAGGTATTTACCCAAGAGACAAGAAAAGATACATCAGCAAAAAGATTTGTATTCAGATATTCACTGCAGCTTTGTTTATAATAGCTGAAAAGTGGAAACAACCCATGAATCTGTGGATGAGAAAACAACCATGGTATATTCATACAGTAGAATACTTCTTGGCAATAAAAAATGAATGAACCATTGATACGTGCAACAATGTGGATGAATCTCAAAACAATTATATTTAGTCAAAAAAGTCAGATAAAAAAAGAATATGTAATATACAATGCCATTTGTATATCAAATTCCAGAAAATGCATATTATCTATATTGCCAAAAAGCCAGTTGGTTTTTCTGAACTCAGGGGTGGAGGGAGGGTGGTTTGCCAAGGGGCAAGAGGCAATTTTCAAGATGCTGGAAACGTTCTGTATCTTGACTGTGTCAATGATTTTACAGACGTAAAGCCAAAGTCATCGGTCGCTCAAAGGAATTGAACTGCACACTTCACACATTAGCAGTTTAATGCACACCGATCATGGCTCAGTGAAATAGATTAAGATGAAAGAGACGGCAGGGGTAAGGGTAGGGTTGCTGGGGTGGGTGCAGACGGAGACAGCCCTACGCTGGACCCTGGCCAGGGCCTGAGAGCTGGGAAGAAGGTGCAATCAAGCCCACTACCAGATCCTGCCTGTGGTCTGGTCAGCCTGGGGCCAAGGGACTTAGGAGGCTTTGAAGAGGGTGCTGCCCAATCCTAGATTGAAAGTGTTCAAATTGCAGACAATTCTTGTTTCCGCCTGGCCTATATCCCCTGCTTTTCAGGGCTGTCACCCAGAATGGGAAGGAATCTTGGACTAAGTCAGCAGATACGGGCTCTTTTATGAGTTCTTGTATGACTTTGAATAATGATGCTTTCTCTCTGCTCCTTGATGTTTAAATCTGCAAAATGGGGTTGTTGACCTAGAGTCCAAGACAATCAAAAAGTTTCCCTACAGAGCTGACATTCAGTGTTTTCTTGTTGTTGTTTTTTCCCTTAAATGACATTGTTTCCCCTCAGAAACACATTCCTCAAAGACAATTGGGGAATTCAAACTCCTTGCCATGAAACCGGGCATGCTGCAGAGTCTGGCCGTGCCTTCTCTTCAGGCCTCCCTTGTGCTTACTACGCCCTGGCCAGGCTCTCGGCCTTGCACCGTTTGCCCAGCACTCCAGTTCCTTGGCTTCTGTGCTTTTGTGTAGACTTTCCTTTCTCCTTGGGGTGCCCCCCTCACCTTCTCTGCCTGACAAGCGCCTAGTAGGTCTTCAAGTCCCAGCTCAAACACTCCCTCTCTGAAGCTTCTCCTCACCTCCTCAGGCTTAATTAATTACTTCCTTTTCTATGCTTTCCCATCATTTTTTTGGAGTTTTGCTATAGATCTGTCGCGTTGTATCACAATGATTTATTTTTAATGATTGCCTCTTCCCACAAATAACCGATTTCATTGCTTTGCTTGTTTAGTTATTTTTTTAGCCTGCATCTGCACACTGAAGCTACAATAATAAAATAGTAAAATAAAAATAAAAAGTAAAATGTTGGGATCAGAGAATAGGTGTGGATCTGGAGAAAGCGGAGCACGTATGTTTAGTCACAGGGTCCTCCTCTGCGGGTGAAGTCGGACGTGAATCAGGACCAGCCTCCCAGGGACCAGACGGCAAACCCGAGCCAGCCGGGGCCGGGGAGCTGGGGGAGGCTGGGATTCCGCTGCAACAGGCTGCGCCGCGGACGAGCTGTTGGGGCCCAGGGCGGATCTCCTGGGCGCTCTCTGTCCCTGTCCCGCAGTGGGCTGAGCGGGGCCGGGGTGACAGGCCGCCGCCCGCCGGGCAGGCTGTGAGCGCCTGGGATGCGCCAGGCCCCTTCTCGCACTGGGGATGGTTTAGTGAAGGAAACAGACCCCTGCTCTTGTGGTCCTCCATGCTGGCAGGAAGAGGCAGTACACAGACTGGCTAATACGGACACACTGCTCCCAAGGGCGACGCCTGCCGGGAAGGAAAGTAGGGCCAGCCAGGCGCAGCAGGGGTAGGGGCTGGGGGAGGGTCCCCCTAACAGGGCCACCTTCGAGCCAAGGCCGGAGTGAAGCGTGTGTGTGTGTGGGGGGGTCTATTCTAGGCGGAGGGGACTGCGAAGGCGCTGGGTGGGGACACACACGGAGTGGTCAGGATGGGAGCTGGGGGCCCTGTCGCTGGAGCAGGAGGCCGAGGTGAGAGGTGGGAGTCACCCAGGGGGGTCCGCGGGGCCAGGGGCCAGCTCACAGCAGCCACGGGGAGGACTCTGGATTTTACTCAAAATGAGGTGGAACACCAGGGGAGCAGAGGTGACTCACACCGTGAGAGCCGCCCAGGGCTGCCTCGACAAATTGCCACCAACTTGGTGACTTTAACAGTAGAAATGTGTTTCTTCCCTTCTGGGGGCCAGATGCCTAAAATCAGGGGTCAGCAGGGCCGCGCCCCCTTCCCAGGGCCTACGGGAGTCTCCTCCCCGGCCCTGCCGGTCTCTGCTGGCCCCAGGCCCCTCCGCTGGCGGCTGTGTCCCTCCTGTCTCCACCCCTTCTCCCGTGGCCGCTCCCTCAGGGTGTCCGGCTCTCCTCTTTTGGTCTCTCATAAGGACCCTTGTCACTGGATTTGGGGCCACCTGCATAGTCCAGAGCAGCCTCCTCTCAAGGCCCATAACACCTGCAAAGACCCCTTTCCCAAAGAAGGCAGAAGTCCCGGAGTCTGGGGCTAGGACGTGACCATAGCTTTTTGGGATTTGACCTGTGACACCTAGGGAGAGGGTCACGGTCCCTGTTCCATGGAGAACTGCCTGTGGGAGGTGAGGGAGGATGTGGGGGCCCAGCTCGGAGGCCCTCAGGGTCTCCCATGTGAGGTGCTGGTGGCTGGGGCCTGGGTGTTGCCAGGGGGTGCCAGGAAGTGGGTGGACATATTGCTAACTTCAGATGAGCTTGTGGGAGGAGGAGAGCAGACGAGGCTTTCTCCAAGGATGGAAGGGAATTAACGCTGAAAGAGACGAGGACAGCTGTGGAGGAGCAAGTTTGGGGGGGTAGGGAGCAATCAAGAATTTAGTTTGGGATATACATGCTTTCCCTATTAGACATCCAAGCAGAGATGCTCAATGAGTAGTTGGATATGTCACTTTTGGGTTCAAATTGAGGTTGGTGCTTTAGACATAAGTTGAGTTATTGGGGGGACTGGCTGAGACCACCCAGGAAGGAGGGTAGACAGAAAAGAGGTCAGAGGATGCAGTCCTGGGGCTTTCCAGAATTTATCACTCAGGACAAAGACTCAGCAAAAGTGACAGGGAAGGAACAGCCGGTGGTTGGAGAACCCAGAGCTGGGATTTGAATGGGAATCCATCTGCGTCTAAGCTCCCATCACAGGGCCGTATTGGGGGAAGAACTGTGCCTTGCAAATCTTGGTTCTCCACCAGCTGCTGCACGGCCCGGCCTGAGCAGATCTCAGTGATGTTTCTGCCTTTGGTGAAGCAGATCCCAGACCAGGCGCCTGCAGGCTGGAGCCTCTACAGGGTGGACAGGGTAGGAAGGGGGCAGTGAGATGTGAGGGCCTCAACTGTCCCCCATCAGTTGACATGGCCCTCTGCCCCAGCGGATGCTCCAGAAAGCCCCAGCCACCCAAGCCAACCCCAGAAGGAAGGCTTGGGGAGAAAATCAGGCAGGCAGAAGGGATGCCCTGTAGATGCAGATTGGGGGGGGTGGGGGTGGAGAAGAGAGAGAACACGGGGCAGGAATGGGGGGAAGGTGTGGCCACAGTGAGGAGGGGCCCCCGGGAGTGGAGGGAGGTCAGGTTGGGAGAGCTGCCGCAGGTGGCACAGGTGGTGACCCTTGGATGGCACGAAGCAGCCAGTGCTTAGACTTCTCCCTCGTCTTGGTCCCACACAGCCCTGTACCCCACTTTCCCCATCCAGGACTGGGTCCAGGTCCTGTTCTCTGTGTAACTTTGTGGTGAGGCTCAAATGGGAGATGCAACTGGAAGCTCCTGGTGCATGAAAAGCACAGCGGCCAGGCAAGGGTCAGCTCTCAAGGAGGGGTAAGAGCTTGGAAAAAGATACATCTGCATTTCAAAAATATAATTACTGCAACCGAGTCTGTCTAATTTTGTATGGCAGACATACACGGAGCTTCTAAGGTGTGCCAAGCTCTGCATCCAGCTTGGAGAAAGAAAGGACAAGATGAGATCCTGGTTCCTTGTCGAAGGGGGTGTGGGTGTTGGCTGGGGGCACCCGGCTCCGCTCCCTCACTGTGAGTGGCTGACAACCGGTGACATTTACTGAGTGCTCACGATGTCCCTGTGACTCTGGCTTTGCGGACACAGCAACGAATAATGAGTGATCTGTGCACCCAGGTGGTGGGGGCTGAGGGAAGACTGAGCAGCTGAAGATGGCCAACTTGGGCCCACCTGGGCATTTACAGAAACGCAGTACCTGGGGTCTCCTTCAGATGCAGTGTGCCGACAGTCTGCAGGTGATTCCCATTCACGGTAAAATTGCAGAAGCGTTGACACGATGGGCATTTTGGTCAGGATAATTCCTTGTTTTGGGGGAATGCCCTGTGCATCACAGAATGTTTAGCCATGTCCCTGACCTCTACCCCATAGGTGCCAGTAGCTTCCCCAGCATCCTGCAGTAGTGACAACCAAAGATGTCTCCAGACATTCCCCAGAATGTTCCAGCACCTAGGAACCGAGATGTGCCGATTCTCAGGCTCCATCCCAGACCTGCTCAATGGGAAACTCTGTGGGTGTTGAGCTACCTGCGTTTTAACGTGCCTCCAGGTCATTTGGGGGCTCACGGAAGTGTGAGAACCCCTGGGTTAGAAGCACGGGCTGTACATTAGTTTTATCAGGGAAGGTTTGATAAAAATATAATGTCCAGCCTCTGTCCTAAACCACTGAAACCAGAGTCTCTGGGGGTGAGTGACTGGGAGAGCCAGAATTGAGAAGCCCAAACAAGACAAATGCAGCAGAAGGGGTCCCCTAAGTTCAGAACTCAAGTCTCCCAACTTCCTGGTCCCAGCCTCTCCCCACCGGGAAGCTGGCAGCCTCTCGCCCGGCTCTGAGGAATCGCCCCCGCTGACCGGGGATGCTCGGGCACACCTTTGATGGGCGTATGATGCGTGCACCCGCTCTCCTCCACGGTGGCCCATGGGCTTTGCAGGCTGGTTTTAGGAATTCATCATGTCCTTAGCTTTCCGGACACAGGCTCAGCATTTCGGATCCCGCCCCCCACTTCTCCTCCCGCTGCCTCCTCCTCCCCTAACTCCTGGGCTGAAGCGTTTCCTGCCTTCTTCCCACAGGGCTCCCTCAGTGATGGGGTCCTATCAGGAAACACCCAAAATGTCAGCGCTCACATAAAAATGTCTGTCACAGGTGATAACCTACACAGTCACTCCAGCGCCACTGGACGAAAATAGGCAGGGGCAGCTTTTGACATTCTTTTGGGGAAGATAGGCTGTCAGTGGGCTTCTCACTCTCTCCTCAGCCTCCCCACACACTGCTGGAAACAAGCTGGGGGGGCGGCTCCCAGGGAAGCCTGGCAGTGTCCATGGAGGGCACGCGTGCTCTGCAGGCCAGTGCATACCCATCATTGTAGCTGTCGCCACAGCAGTTCTGTGAGGGGTGACCTGTGCAGCTGGGGAAACTGAGGCTGGGATGGCAGGGTGGGCAGCAGGAGTCCTGTCTTGGGACACCCTGCTCCTCCTCTGAATCCGGCAGCCAGGGTTACTGGGTGCCTGCTCTGGGAGCACGTGGTGGCGCTGGCAACTGTCATGGGGTCCGTAGTCGAGCACAGGGTCCATAGACAGACAGACAGATGTAACAGCTTGTGCCGGTTTCTCTCTTTCATCTCCCAGCCAAACCCAAGTTGCAGTCTGTGCATTTCCCAGACTCCCTCGCCCATAGGTTTCTGGTAGGTTCTAGTGACAGGAAGGATGAAGAGGGCTGTCTTCCGGTTTTCCAGCTCCCCACAACTTGTGGCACCCCCAAAACTGGCTGTACCCCCACATGACACCCTGAGCTCCAGAGGGGCCAGCGTGGGGAGGCCTGAGGGCTTTGTGCCGGCCATCGGTGTCCCTGCCCAGGTCCGAGGCCCAGACCCTGTTCTGAGGGTCAGTGCAGGCATGCTGTCCCTGTGGCGGTCAAAGCACTGGCCCCGCGGGGTGCATGCCCTTCTCTGAACTCCCAGATCCCGTTGACTTTACCTTTTGTTCTCCCAACCCCAGGGCTAGTGGCAGCTGCCTGATGTTATGAAGCTCTGCAATGTGTCAGCATCCACTCTTAAAAATCGGCCAGCCTCTCAACAGCATAACAATCGCCTGTACTAAAGCCCTTCCATTGGAGATAACTTTCCATGGTTTCTGGGACCCTACTGGACCCTGACAAGATGCAGGGGCTGAACTTCAGGGAGGCCTGCTTGAAAGAGGGAAAGAGATGGTCAGATGAAGGGAAGAAGGGAGGAGGAGAAGCGGGTCTAAAGCCCTGGGGTGTGAGAGCCCGTGGGCTGTCACCGGACTTGAGAGAACCCAGTGGAGCCGGAGCCGGGGAGCGAGCTGCCAATGGTTGGGAGCAGTGTGCCAAGAGGCAGCCCTGGGCTCTGGAGGGGCTGAGTGGGGTGCACTGCACTCCCCCAAGGGGCTCATGATGCAGGTGTCCCCTCCTAGAGGGGTGCACTGGGGTGGCCTTGCTTGTGGGTCATGCAGAAGGTGTTGGCCCACAGCTCAGGGCCGATGGAGAATCACTCAGGGACTTTAGGCAGGAGAGAGACGCGCAGCAATCTGTGTTTACAGAAGACAATTTTGTCTGCCTTGGAGAGAACACACGGGAGAGACGCTGAGTGGAAACGAGGAAGCAGTCGGGAGGTTTATGTAGTGGTTGTCTGGGGAGAGAGGAGGAGGAATGGGAGATCGGGGGGCGTGGGGCTCAGTCTGTCTGTCTGCTCAGCCATCTCTCCCATGGGAGGTGGGACTAGGTCAGGGGCTCCACCTCTGGGTCTGTAGCATCCTGGGGACCCAGGAGGCGACAGAGCCTCGGAGATTGAACGCAAAGGGCTGGCCATGTGCCCATATAAATGTTTGTTCCCCAGGGAAAGTGTCCCTGGCTCTCGCCACGTTCCCTGAGAGGTTAATAACCCTGGCTGTTAGGACCACTCATCCAGGCCCTCTCGAAGTGCACCCGCAGCTCAGAGTGTCGGGGTGCAGTGACCTGTGCCTTTGCAGTGGGCACGGCACTCTGCATGGAAGAGGAGGGCACCGGACTTGGTCCTGGAGGCAGCTTGAGGGCACGTAGAGCCCCTGCCTGTGCAGCTCTGGCGACACTGACTGTTGCTGTGTCCTTTCCTGAGGGAGAGGTTGGAGGCACCACTTCCCTCGTCCATTGCGACCCGGCAAGCGGCCGGATCGGGGCAGAGCGTCAGCACCAGGCGTAGCAAACAGCCCAGGGGCTCCCTGAGGGCGGAGCGGCCGGGCCCCTCTCCCTGCGGCCTCCATCGTGCCAGGACGGGTGAGGGCAGCCATCTGGGGTCTGGGAGCCGTCTCGTCTCATCTGCCTCCCACTGCCACCGCTGCCCCCGACGGCCTCTGCCTTCACCGGCACATTCTCTCGCCCCTCTCTCCTGGCACAGCTGTGTTCTCAGGAAAAAAGAAAATCTAATATCAGAAATATCTTCAGTCATACGAATTGAGGTCACTGGGTCTCCCTTCCAAAGGGAAATGTAGCTCCCTGCTGCTTGAGACTGGAAATGCCGTGCCTTTTGGAGGATGTAGGTCAGGCATCAGGGTGTTTCAGTGGCTGGGTGCCCCCGAGACCCCCGCGCTGGCCCTGCTGTGCGTCCCACCCCACCCGCCTGCCAGCGGAGGGCTCCGTCCGTCCACCAGGGCTGGGGTTGCAGAGGACAGACATCTTCCCTGTGACGCCTGCATGCCCTGACTAGCCGGGATTTTTCGAATTTCTCTGTGGAAGCCCTTTACGGCCAGTGACCCTGGTCACTGCAGAGCCGAAAGACAACAGATTTATGGCCGGCCTGGAGAGCAACAATCCAAGGAAGCGTTTTCCCTGCTCTCGATAGGTAATTTATTTTTAAATGGCCTCCCTGTTATTTATGGGTCTTGGAGACTTTGATAGCTGGGTGAGCTGCATCTTATCAGACTAGCAAAAGTGACCGGATTAAAGCAAAATCCTCACATTTCATCTCAAGGAGGAATCACATCCCGGGGCTTCTTAGAAGCCGAACAGGGAAGAGCCTTCATTCCTGAGCAGAGCTCGGGGCAGAGCAAGCACCGAGGCCTCAGGGCTGGGAGAAGGGGGCTCAGAACTTTCCCAGCAACTCCGACCCTGCAGCTGGGGCAGGACACCCCGGTCGTGCCCCCCTCGTAACACGGGGCCACGACTAGGGGAAAATCCTCTAAAACACCTGGCACGTATCTACCCCACTCATGCTGCCAAATGATCACTATTCTTGGCTTTCTCACCTTGCTCTCAGCTCCCCTCCAGGAAGACACAACTCCAAACGCAAGACGTAGAGATGACGTCTCTACAAGACATTTGAACATCTCCAAGACACACATTCAAACAGCCAGCCCGCTTGAAACCCCAAGCCCAGATTTTGAATAACATCCAAAGGTAGCGAGGCCAGAATGGCAGTTTATTTCTCTCACAGAAATGAGGATTTGCTTCCACTCTAGCATAATTGCAGTCTGTCAGGGCCCTGTCCGAGGCTGATGATTTTTGCAAGTACACAACTGGCTATTGTTCTCCGGTAGCTCGTTACCATGGCGATCTAATTAAAGCTGCATCGAAGGATGCCAGCCTGCAGGTAGCAGCCTGAACCCCGGCTCCTGGCTCCTGGGGGCGCGAGGCCTGCCTCTACCGAGGCGCGTTCCCTGAATTTTGCAAGGAGGGCTGGCTGTCCCAGGTGTGACCCAGAAAATGCCTCTGTTTCTGAAATGGTCTGCGAGCTAAACGCCTCTCCCTGCGTGCTTTCTGGAAAGACGGTGAGCTTCGTACTGCACGCTGGCTGTGACCTTGGGGAGGTGCTTAATCTGCTCCATACTTAGTTTCCTCACACGTTACTGGGTGACAATGAGAAACAAGAAGGTCGGTGAAAGTGCTTTGAACAAAATCGCCAGCGTCACTGATCCCTGTGTGCGTCCTGCTTCGTCCCTCCCCCGGCTGGAGTGTGGAGAGAGTTAGGGACAGGGAGGGGGCTTTGCCTCTGCAGTGCCAGCGTTGATTCATGGCCCTGAGGCGGAGGGTGAGCGGCCTCTGGGATTTGTCACTCATCTGTAAGATGGGGACAGTGGCGCCCAGCTCACATGGTTGTGACAATTCGGGGAATGATGTGAAGGGCTTGGCATGGTGCACGGAGGCCTTCCACGAGTGCCGTTTCAACTGGGATGACGACCCAGTGCTCTAGCCCTCCAACCCACGGGTGTGAGCTTGGGCCCCAGAGGCGTTATTTGGGGTTCAAACCTTAGTCAGTGTGATCCTGTGCCAATCACTTAACTTCTATAGAGGTGGAGGTGGGGCTCAAAGGCAGGCCCACCTCCTGAAGGCGCGGCAAGACGGTCCACAGAATCCGGATGACCGTGAACCGGAGGGCAAATGTCACCCTCTGTTCTGTTAGTGTCTGGAATGCTCTGAGCCCCTCCCCCTGCTGTGCTCTTTCATGTCAGGCACGTTCCCATTTAACAAGTGCTCCCTGAGTGCCCACACACACGTGTGGTCCTCCTAAACCCTACAGGGTGGGTGCTCGCTACCCCGGCTTTCAGAAGGACAGAGGGGGATTTAGAGAGGTAAGGGAACTTGCCCAAGGTAAGCTGTTGGCAGGTGGCAGACCCAGGAGGAAGCTGAGCTCTGGCCCCCTCCCCCCAAGCTTGTGCTTTCCCTTAACCCTTAGACTGCGCGGCCGCTCGCCGGATGATCGCGGGAAACCCATGAGGGAGACGTTATCGCCACATCTAAGGTGAGCAAATGGGTCCAGGGAGAGGCAAGTCTTGCCATAGACCCAACAGTGAGCCAACGAGAGGGGCAGGGACCCTCTTCCCACATTTGAGAGCAAATGCTCTCCTAGCTCACTGCCCCCAGACGGCCGCCTTGGCCATCACTGACCCGGTGAGCTATCCGTCAGCCGCTGCCCCAGCCTCGCTCCCTGGCTTCTCCCCCGGCCTCCCCAGCATTCCTGGAGCACTGCGAGCCGCGCAGGTTGTGGTGAACATGTGGGGCTGATTATCTGCAGGCTCATCAAAGGCCCGGTCTCTTCCCTTATAGCTAGAAGAACTCAACACCTCTTCCACCCACCGCAGCCCTCATTTCCTTTTTACAAAGATTGGGGAGCAGAAACATTTCAAAAGCTACCAATTAAAGGAGCCCTGCTGTGCCCGTAACCATGGTGCACCTTTTGGAGAGCAGGGGCGGTTAGAGTCAGGAACTGACAGGCTAGCACATGTGGTCTTTACGATGCCGCCTTCTCCCCAGGTGATTTCCTTGAACCTGGATGCCCGGTACCCTGCCCAAGTCAGTCCCAAGAAGGGGCCATGGCTCCAGCTGCCATATTTCCACATGGTCCCTGAGAGCCACACATGCTCGCCTCCCCTCCAGCACCCCCAGGCCAGGACAAGCTCCCAGTCCTCAGGCGGCAGCCGCCAAGAGGACGAAGACTACGTCCTGCACGGCCCATTGTTCACCAGTGCCTGGTTGTCCCACAGCCCCCGCGTATCTCACGAGACATCCCTTTCTTGCCATCCACTCTCCACCGATCTCAGTTAAGATCCTACCATATTCCCTCTGGTCTCCCAAAGATCCCCCGTCCTCCACCCACCCTAACTTCAGTCCACCTTGACATGGTCACCAAAGGGCTCTCCCCAAGGCACGTGCTTCTTGACTGCCACACCGAAGCCCTTGGCCCCTTGTTGCCTGTGTTCTTGGGGCTGGCAAGGGAACTCCCTGGGAGGGGAGGGGCCCTGACGATTTTTCCAAATCCACTTTTCCAATCCTCACCTGTACCTTTTGTCCCAGTGACATTGAGCAGCTCCCTGCGTCCAGCACCTGCTTTCTCACCTCCGTGCCTTGTCCGTGCTGTTTTCTCTCTGATCTCTTTCTGGGACGCATCTTCGCTTGGTCACCTCCATCCCATTCACGCTCCAATTCACAGCTCAGCCATCGCCTCCCCCAGATGGTGGGGGCTGCGGCCCCACACCCCTGCAGCTATGCACCTGTGGCTCCCCTTACCCAGCACGTGGCATTTTTTGCCCTCTGATGAGCGACTTCTTTTTCTCCTCCGACAGGGCAGGCCCGTACCTTGCCCCGTGTGGAGGCCGGCGTCCCACTCGCCTCTGGCTCAGACGGACACTCAGTAAACGTCTGTTGGACTGAGCCGGGGTCGAGGTGGCTCGGGGAAGAATGAGCAGCTGCCATCCTGGGGTGAAGGTCATTGCCTCTTGGGGCTGAACTAAGGTTTGACTAATAAAGATAAGGGGTGCACACACCTCTGCTCCCCAGGAGGCTGGTGTTTGACAAGAAAGCAGTGTGTGCGTGCGCGTGCCATGGCTTTTCTCATCTGAATCTCAAGCCAAGGGCAGAAGTGCCTTGCAGGATATGGGTCGCGTGACCTCAGGCATGTCTCAGGGTTGGGAGCGTGTTCTTCAGGCTTCCGTGAGCCGCCAGGAAGCGAGAGCCAGCCCTCTCTGAGAGTGGTGGGCGAGGACTCAGTTCCATAGCAGCATCCTATGATGAGCATCTACAGGATCCAGGCCCCAGGGATGGTGCTGGGGAGATGGGGGTGACGCCTTCTTGGTCTCTGCCACAAGAAGCCCAGAGATGAAGCAGATCATTATAACACAGGGTGATGGCGGCCACGGTGCAGGGAAGCCTGCGGGTCTGCCCGGCTACCTCCACGTCAGACTGTGTTGGGTCTGTGCGGAGTCTCCTCAGCTCCCTTGCAAAGGCCTGGTACAAACAAGGCGGGGTGGGGCAGGCAGGGAGGAGCTGCCCTGTGTGGCTTACACAGTGTGCCAATTGCTTCGAGAGGCCCCAGAAAACCCAGCTTCTGCACAGGGAGGCGTCACAGCCCATCTCCCAGTGGTCTCTTTGATGCTCCTTATTCCCCCCAGGCCAGTGTCCCTAGCAGAGCCAGTGGTGATGCCCATCCAGGCCTCCTCCTGGTAATTGTTCTGAAAGCTGTGGGCAGCATGTTACAGATGTGGCTGGTGGGGTGGGAGCGTGGGGAGCAGGTCACCCTGGGCTCCGGTGTTGGCGTCCTCGTAAACAAGCTGACTTTAAGTCCCCTCACTTCTGAGCCTCAGTTTCCCCAGATGCACAGCTCGCTCAGACCTGTGTGCCCTCTGCGGTCCTCTGAGGGAACATCCTCTCCCTGGGCTGGACGTGCAGTCCTGGCCTGCGACTTTGGGCATCGGGGCGTTGGGGTGGGGTGCCCGTGCCTGTGTTTCCTCTGCAGGCCGGCAGTGCAGGGGCCGTCGCTGTCTGTCAGTCCCCACAGACACAAAGGCCTCCAAATTACCCGGCCATGAACACAGGTCACAGAGCAATAAAACGCCTTTTAAAATGTCATCTGCTCAACCGCAGATTCCAGCCAATAAATCCCCGTGACCTGGACGTGCCTGGGGGTCAGACACTTGCACTGAGGCTCCAGGAAGATGAGCTCTTGCACGGGCACGTCCTTCAGATGGTCACCAGAGAGGCCAGCAGCTCCACGCCAGG
>PVKY010009548.1:0-13227 GCA_004027775.1 Bradypus variegatus
TTATCGGGACCCATGAAAAAACTGAAATAAAGACCATAAGCTTTATATCAATGTTAAATCTTGAACTTGATAACTGCACTTAAGGTAGATACATAAATGAATATCCTTATTCTTAGGAAATGTATATGGAAGTATTAAGTGTTAAAGGAGCATGGTTTATAAACTACATTCAAGAGTTCAGAAAATGGATTGATAATTAGACAGACAGATGGATAGACAGATAGAATGATGCCAAATGTGGCAAATATTAAAACTGGTGGATCTGGGTAACTAGGGAGATAGGGATTTGTTGGAGTTCTCTATATGGAGTTTCTATTATTTGTGTGACTGTCTTGTCAGTTTCAAAATACTTCAAAATAAAAAGTTAAAGAAAGTAATAAAGGGCTGAACGTTTTGTTGGACGTTTTTGTTTATCCCCACCCCCACCCAATTTTCTAGGATATTTATTTACAGCTTATAAAAAAGCAAGGCTATCAAAACTGTCTTTTATCAGAATTGTTTGATATTAATTAAATTATTTCTCTCCTTCGCTATAAGAGTCTATTACTTAGCGATTACGTTCAGTAAGACTAAAGTAGGCAAAGATTTGATATTTTCCTACCACTTGCTGAGCAATTCTCTTCCCTTTGGCCTCTCTTGCTTAGGCACTTCCGGCTGCCTCAAGAACTCCACATTTGGAGGCACCCAATACTCTAGGCTGATTTCTTCCCTTTGTCCTATCAAAAGTTACTTTATGATGTTTCATTCTCTCTGAGTTGTGGCATTAGATAGGAAACCTAAATGTTATAAATAATAAAAGTTCAATTAATTATCCTTACCAGGTTTATTGAATTTTAACAATGGTGATAAAAAAAATAAATCTCCACTGGTAGAATTTCAGATAAGAGTAAGGTCCCATAACTTACACCATACAAATATAAGTATCTCTTCCAAACTTACAGAAGACCAGGCATGTATCCAGCTGGATGCAGGCATAAAACAGGCAGAGTTAGCTAAATCCCATTACAGGGGCTATCTATCTCAGAAGCAAAGAGGTCATCCAGCCCAACACTCTCAGAAACGTCACTTGCCCAAGGTTTCAGAGTAAATTACTGGCTGAAAAAGGACCAGAACCTAGGGTTATTGCATCTTTTGCTAGCCCCTCATCTCTAAACCTCAGAAAAAAAAAAGAAACTTATCTACTATTTGGTTTCCTGTTTCAACTTCAGATGCCTCAGTCACAATACCAAAGAATTTCTTGGGAATCTATGCACTGAGTATTTGTCTTGAAATACAAATATACAGTTTAGTAACAAAGGTGCTAGTGCCATGCAAAAGTGGTACAGGACAGGAGAGAATGCAGGAAGGTGGGTTCCAGCTGACCAGTCATCATAAACAGAACCTAGACAAGGAGGGCAATCACTTTAGAAGCTAGGCAACATCTCCACCTAGTGCCCAAAGGAGGAAATTATGAGTTTTAAAGCATATCCAACCAAAATTCATCCAGCATAATCAATGAGGAATTAAAGCTGGACAAAATAGGAGGCCTTGAAAACAGAAGGTAAAAATATATCTAGATATTGAAGGCCTCATAAAGCTATAATATTGTTGTTTATTAAAACTTGCCTCTGGTTCTAAAGTCAGTTAAAACCTTGTGCTGACTGGGAACCTATCCCTGGCAAAAGGCTGAGCTCCAAGAAGGAAGCAAGTAAAAGCGAGAGGAAAGGAGGAAAAAAATCCCAAACAAGTTTTGTTTTCAACTGTTAATTTTAAAAGCTTCCTTATTTTGACCAATAACCAGGGATGACTGATACATGGTTCTGTATGAGCCTAGAATCATTAAATGTCAGTGGAAAGATTAGTGCTAAACACTTCAAAAGGGAGATCATTTGCCATCCAAATAATAGGCATCACATTCTATTACTGATAATAAACTATATTTAAAAAATGTATAGAAGTAACCTAAAGATTTATTTGAACTTTCTTATATCATATAAAGTGACTCTGATATAAAACCTATAATACAGCTAAACCACTTTGTAATATGAGACAATTTAAAGTGGAACAAGAAATTTCACAAGAAGTTCTCAAGGATACATATCAAATATCAGACTGAATCTAAATATATATCACAGGAAGAACATCAGAGAAACTAAACATGCTCAAGGGCTTGGAATATCTTAACTGAACAAATTTAATCTTGCTTTCAAATTCTTTGCTGACTATTTAGCTGTGAAATTGGGCACATGTGAGAGTGCCTAGAACTTGGAGTTACTTTCCTTGTATGCCTATCCCAGCAGTCTTCCACTCTGATTACGAACCAAAAAACGTCACAGTTCCACAGGAAAGAGCACATCTAACCTGCTACAAAACATCTGTTTCCCAGCTGTTTCAAGACACATGTAGAAAAGCTAGCATTTGTAAGGTCCACTGGGTAAATAGAGACGGGTGCTGGTGGCTAGCCATCTGGGATCCTAATTAACACAGGCCCGCCTGATTGCAACAAGGGCTGAAGGGATTAGTATCTTGGCACACATATAAATAACCTATCATGCCATAGCAATACAGCAACTCTAATGTCCACAGCTCATTCCCATTCCTCCCTAAACCCTCTGACTTTTATACATAACCGCCCATGCTGGGCAGTATATGATCAAGACCTACAAAGTCGTAAAAATTATAATCTCAATAAATGAGACTTGCTTACCTTACACTGAAAAGATGGAGAAAGTTCCCTCACCAAAATTTAGGAGGGCACAGGAAGATAGTTACGGGTAGTTTAGGTCCAACAAATGCAGCCTTATTTCCATATAAAACCTTCCCTACCTGGGGCTTAGTGTCTTGACATATTCTTTTGGGCTTTTATCATGCAACCAGGGCCTTATCTTTTCAAATGGAAATGGAATTTGACACTTTTGCTTATAAAGAAATACCCTAATTATACATTGGATAATCATTTTGAGTCAATACTGACAATCATGGAAAGAAATCTGACAGGAAATTCAATAATCCAGAATACTTACCAATCTTTCTGGGATATGTTCTTATTATAAATATGCCCAGAATTATCTTTATAAGGAGGACAGATGCATTTACACCGGACATCCTCGAAACTCTGTAACCAAAATAGAAATTTGGTATAGCTTGTTGACAGTTTATCATCAATATTTTAAAAACCCGTACCATATACATTTTGCTAAGCATCCCCTGCCAAATATTCTAAAGCCATTCACTTAAAACTTTAAATAACTTTGAGAGATACAAATTTCAAAAAGCCACAATGGGGAGAATGCAGAGGTGTTGGACTTCCTCACCTGGATTGTTGCTGATGTTCTCACAAACACTGGGGACTGACGGCTTGATGAGCTGAGCCCTCTGTCTTGGGGCTGGCCCCTAAGAAGCCAGTTGCTGCAAGGAGAGGCTAAACCTCCTTATAATTGTGCCGAAGAGTCTCCCCCTGAGTGCCTCTTTGTTGCTCAGATGTGGCCCTCTCTCTAACTAAGCCACCTTGGCGGGTGACCTCGCTGCCCTCCCCACTCTGTGGGACCTGACTCCCAGGGGTGTAAATCTCCCTGGCAACACAAGATATGACTCCCGGGGATGAATCTGGACTCGGCATCATGGGATTGAGAACATCTTCTTGACCAAAAGGGGGATGCAAAATGAAACGAAATAAAGTTTCAGTGGCTGAGAGATTTCAAATGGAGTCAAGAGGTCACTCAGGTGGACATTCTTATGCATTAAATAGAAAACACTTTCTAGGTTTTAATATATTGGAATAGCTAGAAGTAAATACCTGAATCTACCAAACTCCAAACCAGTAGCTTTGACTCTTGAAGATGATTGTGTAACAATGTAGCTTACAAGGGGTGACAGTGTAAGGAGTGAAAACCCTGGGGATCACACTCCCTTTATCCAGTGGATGGATGAATAGAAAAATGGGAACAAAATCCAAATGAAAAATAGGGTGGGATGGGGTGTGTGTGATTTGGGTGTTCTTTTTTTATTTTTATTTTTTATTCTGATTCTGAGTCTTTCTGGTGTATGGAAAATGTTCAAAAATAGATTGGGGTAATGAATGCACAACTAGAAGATAGTACTGTAAACAGTTGATTGTACACCATGGATGACTGTATGGTATGTGAATATATCTCAATAAAAATGAATTAAAAAATAGGGATTATAATGACACACTACCTCACTTGTCATGATAATCAATGAAGATAATAGGGTTGAAAAAGCATTGATAATAATAAAGGGCTATACAAAAAAAAAAGCCACAAATCCTTTATGGTGATGCTAATATGAAATCATCACATACTATATAAAAATGTTTTGAAATAATAAAATCTAATACACGATCTGTGACTTAACCACTTTTATGGATCACATGACAATGCCAACAGAAAGAGATATGGTTCTGTCTGTAAATAAGAATGTTGATTACAAAAGGATGGGGAATAATCAAGCTAAAAATCATTCATAATGCAAGTCACAATTCTACTCATCATCCTTCCACCCTTGCAGAGAGGGTACTGACATGGATAAAAAGGGATTGGCCAGGATTCTACATGAGAGATGGCATTTAGCTACTACTATAAAGGAAGTACATGAAGGAAGTAGTTTGATTCTAGTAGATATCAGTTTTGTCTACTCTTTCCAGGAAACTCTGCTTCTAATTCTTGGTAGACAAGGAGGAAGACAACTACCAAAAAAGCAAGTTTCAAGGGGTAGAGGAAGAAGTGACTAGGTTTCTGGATAAAAAGGATAGGAGCTGCTTCCTCAGCAAAGGGGAATCTATCTGCGAGGGCAGTGGTTTCCAAAGGACCAGATCTACTGCTCCTACACATAGTGGTATGTCTGGCAGAGCTGTTGAGAATTCATTCACTCACTCAGCAACTACTTAGCGAGCATTTGCTCTGTGTCAGACTTTGTGCTCAATGAGGTAGATTCAGATAATCCTAAGACATGGCTCCTGCCCTTAATTAGGACACACTGAAGTGAAGGATGCTGACAAATAAATACATAATTGCAACACACTGGATAAAGTAAAGATGAAATATTCAGAGGATGTCATCAGTGTTTTGAAAGTCAGGGGACTTACCAGTTTCTGGTGGGATGTAGGGAAGGTATCAGAAAGAACCCCTGATCAACAATACCTGCCTGCCTGTAACCTGTCTTTCCCAGCCCCTACATTCAAAAATATTATAAATAAAAGCGTCAATTAGAAAATTCAAATGCCCTTCTCTTTTCCCTTCATGTTAATAGAAGATTTCTTTTGTCTTTCCTAATAATCAGCTAGCTCACCAAGGAAGAAGATGTGTATGGGACTAGGGCAGGAAGGGGAACAAGAAAGCAGCATGAGGGGACTAGAAGGGCCAAGATACGGAACAAGAGAGAAGTCCCAACCTTATCTCTCCTGTAATTTGGTTTCTTCATTGCCCGTTAAATTATCAAGAAGACAGAAGGCAGGAAAGGAGCCAAGAAGTCCTGGAGGGAGTTAGCTGAGGATATTAATTTAGTGAGAGATACTTCTGGGAGAAGAGTGTGGATCCTACTGGGAAGAGAGGCTGCCAGGAGGGGCAAGTTCCCACAACAGGAAAGGAATCTGTTCATGGGTGAGTGGAGATGAAAGTTAGTTCCTAAGAGGGAAGCCTTCAGTGAGGTGGGGACTTCCTATCATTTTTGCTTGCAGAATGGGGGGCCTATGAGACTGTTGGAGAAGGTGGGCTGTCAGAGCTTAAGGCTGGCATGTAAGATTGTTCTCAGAGTTGGAAAAGTTGTAATGTTTAAGGTGGAGGCTGTCGGGGTTGAAAAGGGAAATGTCAAGGAGGAGAGTTTCTGCCCAGGCTGTGGGGCACTGTCGGGGCGGGAGGGAGTTGGAGGATTTGGGTGGGGAGGGAAAGGAGCACTGTCACTGCTTGGGGATGGGGGTGGGGCCGTGACTGTCAAACAGGGATGGAGGACGTGACTGCTACCAGACAGTCAGGGGCGTTGCGGGTGGGTGGGCTGTCAGCGCTGTGAAGCCAGGGTCGGGCCGTCAGGGCTGGGAGAGGTACTGGGTGGGGAGCTGGTTGACAGACCCAGTTTCCTAAGGCGGGTGGCAGGGGAGGAGCTCATGTCAGAGGCCAAGGCTGGGCGGGACTCACCTTGGCGGCGTCTGAAAGCTGCACAAGCAGCATCATGGAAAGCGCCAGGGAGGACAGGCTGAGCACGGAGCCAAGGCGAAGGAAGCCTACCCACTGGGTCGCCATCGCGGCCAGGCCCAGCCGTCCGCAGGGAGCCCACGAGATCTACTCTCGGCTGGGGCTCAGGCTCAGGCTCGGGACCCGGCTCTGGAATCTCCGCCCACACTTCCGTCTGGGCCCTGGCGTCACGGGCCAGGCTGGGTCAGCAGCAAAAAGCGTCCGCCCCGGAAACGGTTCCCGGTGCGAAGGGACCGGACGCTGCGCGGTCGGGGCACCGGGCCCGGTTTGTATTGGGCGTTACAAACGGAGGGGTCCTCTCTAGGGTTGCAGTCTCGGCCCAGCAGAGCTTTGGGGCGCTGGGATAACTTTCCCGGGCGCGAGAGCAGCGGGCGCTTGTGAAGCCGCCAGTGTGCGAGACGAGATTGGAAATTCCTTCCACCCAGGGAGACCCCAGCAAATTCGGGCTGTCATATGGGGCCTTCCGGAGACCCATGCTGGGCCGGTGCAGTTACCAGGCCCCGAAAGCCGGGGTGAGCCCAACCCCCAGGAATTGCTGAGAGGGCAGCCCATCCTGGCTCGCGCAAGCAGGGCAGATGCTAGGCTTGGATGCGGGACTGGGACTGGCCGAGCCGCCCCTTTCCGGAAAGCCCACCCCCAATCAGGGAGTCGATAGTTGTCCCGGAGACTTGGGTACTAACCTGCTGCTCACGCGCCTCCGGGACACAGCTCCCCGTCGGTTTTCTGACATTCTTTGTGACTGCCCTCGTGGGTGTGGTCTCCGGTAGGGGCTGATCGCTTTGGTCCAGTCCACAGCCAGGAACTGGGCCATAGCGGCAGGGCTGGGTTGGGCGCTGCACTCCCCAGCTGGGCCGAGCCCGGCCAGGCTCCAGAAGGTGTGGAGTTAGCGAAAGAACCACCCTAGCAGCCTCCTCAGCCAAAGACTCCAGGAGGCGGGGAATCATGGCATTACGCCCGGGTGAGGCTATGCCTATTCAGGGCGTCTGGCGCCTAGGTGGAAGGAGGGGGGTGGGAGTTGGGGGCGATGTGACGGGGCGATAGAGGGGCGCTGACCTGCCCTCTCAGGGCGCGTTATCCTCCACAGGTAGTTTAGGAACACCCCGGAGAGGGCAATGTGTCTCCTATTAAAATACTTTTCAGACAGTTGGGGGTAGAGGAAAGGACGCAGGGCTTAACACAACCACTAGAGATTTGCTGAAAGACCTTGGCAAACCACTTCCCCTTTCTGGGCCTCTGGTTCTTGGCTGCAATATGATGGAATTCAACTCTGTGGAAATCTTTGGATTTCAAATTCTGCTTCCATGGAATATCCATGTTTCTGTCTCTAAACAAATTTTAAAGGTTTTTTTTCCTAGTTTGTGGAAATGTTTTAATTAACGGATAGACTTTTCTCAGTATTTTTCTCCCATGTGATTTTTGTTGAGGCTAAAATCTAACACAAGGTGTCTGGTATTGCACCACATATATTTAACTCCTTTCAGTTCCAAATAGCAAGTAGTGCTCAGCCCCAACCAGAACCTGAGCAGTAGGGCTAGATGACCTCTCACTTGGCCTCTCCAGGAGCCCTATGAAGTTGCTGTACATTAATGCATCATCAGGTCTTTGTAGGGAGTGTTCTGCTGGCCAGATGACAATATGGAGACACCCAGGGTCAAATGTGTCTGACTGTGAGGCACTGTGGATCTGTGATTGCTAAAAGCTAACTAAGAGGCAAGTTTGGGATCAGTTTAGGATGAATTGTCAGGGTCTGGCATTTAAAAGGAGTGCTCACTCTGGTGGAAACTTACTAGGACTTCTTTTTCTACTTCAAAATTGTTCTCAGGGCCTTGACTGGGGTAGAGGCTCTATTCCAGTTTGCTAATGCTGTCATTTTGCAAAATACCAGAAATAGATTGGCTTTTATAAAAGGGGTTTATTTGGTTACAAAGTTACAGTCAAAAGGCAATTAAATGTCCAAGGTAAGGCATCAGCAATAGGGTACCTTCATCAAAGGAATGCCAGTGGCATCCGGGAAATCCTCTGTAAGCTGGGAAGGCACGTGGCTGGCATCTGTTGATCTCGGGTTGTGTTCTAGCTCCTCTCTCAGTTCTGTGGGTTCTTCAAAATGTTGCTCTTGGGGCGTTTGTCCTCTCTAGCTTCTCCAAAACAAAAGTCTGCTTTCAATGGCCGTCTTCAAAATGTTTCTCTCAGTTGCAGCAGCAAGCTCCTTCTGTCTGAGTTCTTATATAGTGCTCTAGTAAACTAATTAAGGCCTGTGCTGAATGGGTGTGGCCAAGCCTCCATGGAAATTATCTAATCAGAGTTATCACCCACAGTTGGGTGGGTCACATCTCCATGGAAATGTAATCCAAAGGTTCCAACTTAACACTAATAAGTCTGCCCCCACAAGATTGCATCAAAGAACATGGCTTTTTCTTGGGGACATAATATATACAAACCAGTACAGGCTCAGAGGAAACACATAGTAATGCCCCATTCTGATGGGCCTCACCTGTTTAATAGAGAAATGCCAAGTACATTCAGCCTGAGAAAAATGTTAGAGCCACACTATCCTTTTTGTAGCCACTAGCCATATGTGGCAATTGAGTACTTGAAATGTGGCCAGTCTGAATTAAGATGTACTACAACTATAGGATTTCAAAGAGTTAGTACCCCCAAAACCCCACAGAATATCTCAATAATTTTTTGTATTAAAATTGAAATTATATTTTGGATATATTGTATTACATTAAATAAATATATTGCTAAAATAATTTCATTTGTTTTTTTCCTTACTTTTTGAATGTGGCTATTAGAAAATTTATAAATTTTATTTATATATTATATATATTTATTATATATATTTATATATTGTATATTATATATATTATATATATTTATATTATATATATTTATTTATATATTATATAAATATAAATTTATATTAGGCAGCACTATTTTAGATTATAGAATGTAGCTGCCATGAGAGGAGTATGACTGTAAGGTAGTCTGAGTGAAGCTGCAGGCTTGGGTCAAGAGAGGGGGTGACAGGGAAGAACCAGCACAGCTAGAGCTGAGGGTTTGAGGGAGGTCTGTCTCCACCAAGAAATGAATGGACATTTAGGTGATTCAGTAGAGTTCGTATTCTGCACTGCTCATAACTAGATAACTCTTACTTTTCCTTTAGGTTAGGAGTCTTCTAAGCCAGAAAGCCTTCCCTGACTTATATGTTCCCTTCTGTATGTGTGCAGATCTTTTTCCTAACTTTTTCCTGTCTCTACACTCCCTGCTCCACCAAATTATTATGAGCACTTTGAGGACATGAACCTTGTCTTATCTATCTTTGTACCTGCAACGTTTGGGACAGAGAATAAAACAATATATGTTTATGGAGACCAGGGAAAGGGAAAAGGCGACGGGGAGAGGCTCTCTGGTCAGTCTTAAAAGTATGAGGAACCTACTTGATTGCTGTGGGAAACTACTTGAATCCCTACTAGACTCCCTTCTGGCCAAGAGGGCAATGCTGAGATGCCCAAAGGAGACATGCAGAGGTGGGATCTGGGGCATGATAGCAGGTAGGAGAAAGGAGATTTCTGACCAAAGGTCTTCTTCGACTTTCAGGTCACATCAGAGTTTACAGGCAGGACTGTTTACAGGCAGGACTGACCTAGACAATACTTATTGATTTCCTCTCCCCTTTCTCTGCTTTTCTGTGACTGTACACACTCCCACCTGTCACGGGCCCTGTTACTTCTTTATGTGGCCTGAAAAAGTCCCTGTGGAGGATGGTCAGGAGAGGAGGAGGAGCTTTCTCTAAATTTAGGTGTGGAAGTCAGGAGGTTAGGAAGCAGAAGTGGCAATTTATGTATTTGGGACAAATGGATGGTGGGGAATGAGGCTGTGCCAGTTCTATACACTCTGTCTGCAACCCCCTTCTCCCCTCTAGTGATCAAATAGCTCTTAGAACACCTCTTTCTTTCTTATTCCTGCACCCCATTCTTTCTGCTCTACCCAGCACTCCTCAGGCACACCAATATTGTCAAATATGGCATCAATTATTTTAATTTCCCTGGATTGTGCCTCCCCTGGCACACATACACACACTTGGAAGTCCCTCCAGTTATTTCTGAGCACACTCTAGGGATGTCTTACACAAGCCCTCTCCTTTACCATGTGCATATGCCAGATGTTTTTTTACTCAGCCCCCTTTTATTGAGATCTGCCCTCTGCTGCCTGTGAAGCCACATAAATGTGCCATACCACTGCTGGTACCCACCATGATAAGAACAATGTACGGGGCCAGAATATTATCTCTCTGTTCCCGGAGCTGCTGCCTTTACTGTTGACAAGCTACTGGAGCCCCTAAAAGAAAGCAGCACAAGGTTCAGAACTAAAGTAGGAAGAATTTTGAGTTTCAGAGGGGTGTCATTATACATTATGAAAACAGCTCCTTTATAACTAAGATTTTCAAAAAAATGAAATACCACATTAATCGTATTAATTTTATCGATAATACATTTAAAAAAATCATATAGTATCATTAGGCTTATAATGAAAAACAGCAGACTCTGCATCAGCATTCCCCACTCTCAATGTCTTCTCCCCAGACAAAACCTCTGCATTGTCTTTTAACTATCTCTTTTGGTATTTATCTCCATATTTCTACATAACATGCTTATAACATGCTTATACTGCTAGTTTTTGATTTTTCATTTTGGGCTATTTTACTTCTTGCTATAGGAAATAAGAGATATATTTACTACTCTTATGCCACCTAATAAAAACATGTATTATTTCTTCATCCTTCAATATTACATTTTTCACCCTATTTAGATAAGTCATTATTTATGATGACTGTATACATATTGATAACTGAGCCAATTAGTATACTATGATTACATTTTCTTTCTTTTGACTGAAGTTAGTCATTGGCTCTTTTCTCCCCCATGCTCACTTTCTTAAGTATGTAGCATTCTAGTTATCTATAATTAATTTATCCCAAACTCTCCGCTCAGTATATTCAGACACATTGGGTATTCTATCAGTTTATTTTTAAAATTGGAGACAACTTTCTAGAGTCCACCAACCTCCTTCACACTGGACTGGCTGCTCTTTAAGCATACTGCTCAGCTGTTGTCTTGGGATAATTTTATCTTTTCTTCCCCATTTTGCACTTTTTTTCTGAAAGATTTCCAGCTTCCAACCCTTCTTTTGGATTTTTAGATTTGTTAGCATGTTTTAAATTTACTAGAGCACCTTCTTGTACCACTCCTTTAAAATTAGCATACTGTTCCATTTGATGAGTATATCTTTTCTTATTTCTCTGAGGATACATTTTTTTAATGTTTTCTTTTACGTCTTGAATTGTCTGTGTTGAATTTGTTTTTGAGTGTTCATTAAGCTTTTCTTAAATGTTGTGAGATCCTTTGGCTATCCTCACAAGAGTGAGGCATTAGAAATTAGGCAGGGCTGGTAATTAGTGGGACACACTACAGTATTTTTCAAACTTCTGGATGCAAACCAATTGTGGTTTGTAAAATCAGTTTAATCAGTTGCAACTAAATTTTTTTTCCTCAAATGACAGAATAGAATAGAAAATACTGTTTCAGAATATATCACATATATGGGAATTATTTCATGAAACTTGGTTTTGTGTGTGTGTGTATGTACACATACACACATGTATATTTGCATGTGTACATGTATGTATGTGTATGTACACACAAACACACACACATACATATGTACCGGGCCAATTCCATAAAATGGGAATTTCTTATTGTGGGTGCTTTTTCAAAGAAGTTTGAAGAATACCACTTAGAGTGATCAAGGAGACGCCCAGCTGTCAGGAATGATCGGTCTTTTCTCTTGGAAGGGAAAGGAAATTTCTCTGGAGAAAAATTCTCTGAACTTTTCTGCCTGTTGATCTGGCGTTGTTTATTAAGTCAAGTATTTGTTGAGCATCTACTATGTGCTAAGCACTGTTCTAGGCACTGGGAATACATCAGTGAACAAAATTGACAAAATTCCCTGCCTTCGTGGAACTAACATTACTGTGAGGGAGGTAGACAATCAGCAAACACAATTAATAATTGTATAGCATTTAGCTGTTTTGCTACGGTAACACAGTAACAGAAGGGAAGACCTAGTTTATGCCTACAGATGCTGGTAGAAGGGTAAATGTGGTAGGAATGGTGGATGTTCTTTCTAATTACTTCAGTTTTCTCAGTGAAGTAGAAAATAAGGTCAACATCTGAGAATGAGAATGGGGACAGAGGTATTGCAAGCTTGAGAACAGAGAGGGTGTGAAATAATCTCAGGACTGTGCTCAGCAAACTATAGCCTGTGGACAAATCCTGTTTTTGTACGATCTGATCTGCAAGCTAAGGATGGTTTTTACATTTTTTAATGGTTGAAAAAAATAATTCATGACACATGACTATTATAAAATTCAAATTTCATTCATTTACATATTACCTATGGCTGCTATCTCTCTACAATGGTGAAGTTAGTAGTTGCAACAAAGGTCATTTAACTGGCAAAGGCTAAAATCTGGCCCTTTATAGAAAAAGTTTACCACCCCTGATCTAGGAGAATGGAAAGGTGAATGGACTAGGGGAATATGATTGCCAGGCAGCATTAAGAGCCTGAGGGTTACAGACATGTATTTAAGGTGAGACTGTTGCTGGATTCAGCTTCCTAGGTTCTTGACCATGCCATGAGAAAGAATTCAAGGCACAGAGAGTAAGCAGGCAGAAAATTTATTAAGAATAGGAATGACTATAGTTTGTTAATTTTCTTGGGGTATGTTAGGAGCATACGGGAAGCAATGTAGTTATTTTAGGATATTTTTCTTATTTCTTTGTTTTGTTTGATTTATATATATATATATATATATATATATATTTTTTTTTTTAAAAGAACACATGAGAGGACATGTGGGCACTCTCACTAGAATAGACAGATGAGAGGCAAGAGGCCTCAACACTGTGGGGTAATCTGCATTTATAGATTTTTGTTCTTTTATAATTTTTATTAACTATTTTACTACCTTCTTTTCCCT
>PVKY010009549.1:0-13222 GCA_004027775.1 Bradypus variegatus
CAGATATTTTAGGTAGAAGATACTGTATGAAAATTATGTCCTTTAACATGACATGCCATTCTTTTATAGACAAAGAGGTCATTCAAATGACATCTACTGAGTACTCTCTGCAAAGCCCTATGCAAGGTAGAATGGGAGGAATATGCACAGGAACGGGGGTGAGCGCTGCCCTCCAAGACATGGAGAATATCAACCTGTAAATAACTAACAAATAACTTGCAAGTGAAGGAGGCTCAGAGAGTTGGAACCCCAAAACTGGGACCAAGGTTTCCTGACCACCACACTGTTGTGTAGTCTGTCTCTAGAACACAGCAAATCTCTTTAATGGCAAATTATGGCAAAATGTTATAGCTGTGGGTGACACCAGGAGAATAACAGAGTACCAGTCCAGTGCTACATTAGGCTCAGTGATTTGCATCATTGAATGATGATGTTATATATTATTTTATCATCATCTTTATCACCATTCTCATTGTAACTGGAGTTTATCAGTTCCCATCTCAGTCATGAGACCTTTTTGTTTCTGAAGAAGGATGAAGCAAGTTGTGTGAAAAGGGCCTTTTATCAGTATTATCCAATCCAATTTTCTCGTTTTATAGATAAGGCAAATGAGCACTTGACTAAGTTCATGAGGCTTTCTCTTTCATCCACTTATTTTATAAGAAAGGCACTTACATTTAAGTTTTATATCAGTTTGTCTTGTTGGACAATTCTTAAACTCCTTATTTCATGAATAATCCAGGGTGAGGCATCTGTGTCAGCACTGATATAATCAAATACTCTAAGTAATTTCTGTAGCCTACCCCCACATTCCCATTAGTAATGCAATACTACCTTCCCATGCCAGGTGAAAAACAGCTTTTGTTATTTCTCTCAAAAGAATGTCAACACTTTTGAACACAATAATACATAAGGAATTATATATTATATATAATTTATAAATTTTTAAATATATAAATTATATAATTTATTAATATATATTATCTTTTTTTCCCCAAGCTATAACTTTAAATGAGATCCAATCAGATTTGGTAATGGACTTCTGAATAAAGATATACATGTTTTTCTCATGTTCTTCTGAGGTTTAAAGAAAAATCATGTACATGGGAAAGTAAAGAGTTCCCATATACCAACATTCACACATAGTCTTCTCTATTATTAACTTTTTGCACTAGTGTGGTACCTGTGTTATAATTGATAAAACAATATTATTTTAATTATTGTATTAACCATAGTTCATAGTTTATGTTAGTGGTTCTCTCAGTGTTGTACAGTCATATGAAGTTTTAATGTTAGGAACGTAAGTAAAACTGAAGTTGCTTTTGTCCCTCAAGTCAATCCTTCCTTGCCCCTATATAGTCAGTTTTTATCTGCAACCTGGATTTTGTTCCAATTCATCAAATAAATATAAAATTCCTATAGTGTATACTATATTATGCTTGACACAAAGGGCACAAAAATAAGAGATAGTCCCCTAAGCTCAAATTGCTGATCAGAGAGCAGGTAGATAGACATATGCAGGAAGTTCCATGAAAGATAAATAGAACAAATTAATGTAGCATAATGTGAGTAAAACATATTTTCTTCTACCTAAAGTGTGTCTAAAGTTGTCAGTGGCTTATGACAAGTCACCAGTGGTGCCTATTTCGACTCCCAGTTTAATGGAGTGATGTCCATCTCTTACTCTCAATAGAAAAATTATGTGTTGAATATAGGAGTTCTATGGCAATGAAGAAAGCAACTCTCTCTCCTTCAACAAACAAACAAACAAAACAAAACAAAACAAAAATAGCTGTATGTGTTAATATCTGACCATATAGATACAAACCAAAAACTAGAGGATGAGAAAATCCAGTTAAGATGATATTTAGTGGTGTTCATTGTCTATAGTAAAGATGTCATTTCAAACAAAGAATGAGATGCGACAAAAATAAGAGGAAGAGCCAATGACAACTATTTATTCAAGTTCAATTTTTTAAATACTGGAAAATTTTGTTTAATGTTGCGTGCTCTCATCCTTAAATAGTTGCTATTCTGCATCACCCGAAGTATGAAAAGAAATATTATTTTCGTGAAAAAATCCCAGCCTCACAAATTATAGTGCAATCTAATCATTGTGTCATCAACATATTTGTTTCTTTCCACATTCATGAGTACATAAAAGAGTATCACACACCAAGGGTGCTTGATAAATATTAACTGACACTACATTCCTACAGTAAACAATAAAATCAGCTAGGATTTTTTTATTTTACCACTAGTCTTTTGCCTATCAGCTCAGCAAAAATAAAGTATATTTTAGTTATGTTCACAGTATAAAGTATTTTTCTTCAGACCTTCATTAGCCAAAGCAATATTGGCACCAGGAATATTTCAGTAATTTCACAACAATTTATTAGACGCTACTCAAACAGGAAGTTATGTTCTACTCATCAGGTAAGAAGCAATTTCCCTTTGGGGGACACAGAATGATGAGGTTATAGCTAAGGTATAAGCATGTTTCACAGATGTGTCCTCTTAAATATAAGAAATAGAAATGTACTGAAAGTTCATGCTTACAACGGGAATAAGGGTCTAATTGCTGCTATAAAACTCTCCTGCTGCAGTAGGCCATTTTACTAACTCTGATTATATTATGCTGATCTATAGAGTTAACTAACTTCCTACACTGGGGTGCTATGTTCACACACACACACAAAAAAGGGCACTGGAAACTCAGTGTGCTTATATAAATGCCAAGTAGACCCTTTGCCTTCTGCTACTCAGAGCTCCTATGGCAGTTTTGATATGAGGGCATCTGTGTTAATTATCCACTGTAAACTTAATACAATCTCACAAAACCTATGGCTGTTGATATCAGGGGATCAGAACTCACATGGACACCTGGGTACAATGTATCCAAGGTGACAGGTGAAAGGTTTTTTTAGTACTGCAAATATCCACTGGACTGAATAGATGTCAATCAATGTTAAACATCACTGGAAGGCAATACAAATAGAAGCAAGAAACAGAAACTTATGCTCAGTTCAAGAACTATTGGAATTCATTCCAACTTTAACAAAAACAGAAAGAGCTAACGAGGAAACACCGAACTACGGAAGACAAAAATGAATCCTTAGAGAGTTCAGAACCAGTCATTTTAGACCTCTGATTTGATTCTTTGATCCTTCTTCTATAAGCAAATGCCATCTTATTTTAAAGCCTCTTCTCACTCTGGGTGAAAATGCTTCAGTATATATGGGAAAAACAGGGACAAAAAAAGAAAAGAAAAAAAAAACACATCTTTGTTGAGCTCAGCAATTCTCAGACGAGGAAAATCTAGACCTGTTCTATTATTCCATGCACAAGAGCACAACATACTCTTTAAGCAAATATACATTGAGCTAAAAGGCTATATTAATTGTTGCTAAAGCCAGATTTTATCTACCATTGTTCATGTCAGAAGATGCTACAATTTATTACCTGCCTGTGTGGGTGTTGCTGAAAAGACCGATACTAGATTACTCTATAAATTACTGGGTGTGGTATGTTTTTCCAGTTAAGAATTAAGGTTAGAAGGGCATAATGTCTGCAGCTGACTCTAAAATGGCTCAGCAAAAAAAAAAAGAAAAAAAAAGAAAAAGAAAGAGGAAGAGAGAGAGAAGTGTTTAAATAAATATCAACATTTGTCTATATATAAGCATATAAATATATAATATTATAATGTAAAGAGTATCTGGGGATTCTCTGCATTATTCTTGCAACTTTTTATGTATGTCTGAAATTATATAAAAAATATTTAAGTAGAATTAAGGTTCAGGAAAGTGAAATATATTTTTGACTGACATGGAAAATCAGAATCATTTTTAAAATTGATATATAATCATTTTAAATTGATATTTAACATAGTATATGAATACCATAATGGAATATTTTTTTAAGAATCAGGATCCATTAAAACAGCAATTAAAATTATCCTGATCCCAAATTATTAAGCAAACTATATATGCACAGAAACTTTCTTAATTCTGTTTTATTTAACAGCAAAGCTTGTATTAACTTTTTTTTTAAGAATTGTTTATTTACTGAACCTGGGGCATATTAGATAGAGAACCAATTTTAAATTTACATCTTTAATTCAATTTTGAAGTGTTTTCACACACACAAAAATAATTGGCATGCAATAATTGTCTCAAGGTGAATCACAGTCACCTTTTCAAAAACTGTTGCAAGTATTTTCACCCAACTTTTTAAAAAAATTGTTTAGCTCAACATGGAAACCTGTAACAAATTTAAATTGATTATATGAAACTCATTATTTGCAATTTTCCCCTTTCAAAGATCTAAAAAAAATGTGCAAGTAACAAATACATGTCACTCTCAAACATAATCCTGGATCATCCCCACGCCAAGCCAGATGCTCCTTTGACTTTTAAACCCATTATCAGAGACCAAGAGAAAATCATTTCAGTTTATACAAAATTCACGTGTGCCCAAAAGAAACAAAAACAAAACCCTAGTACTGATGCAGACCAGTCAGTACACTAATTAAATAGTGGCCCAAAACAGTGGCTGTATACCATTGCAATGAAATCTAAGAGGCGTTAACTCTTTGGCGTCAAAAATCCAGATTTTTCCTAGTTGCATGAATATCCACTTCCTACGTGCCAATAGCAGAGAAAGGGGACATGCCAGCACAGAAAGAAAAAGAGCTACCATTTGCTGAAACACCCAGAGACTTGGCTTTCAGAAAGACTTCTTATAAGGTTAGGCAGAAACCAAAAAGTGGTTACTAGCTGCTTGTGTCATCAGTATAAATGGAGGTCTTTGAGACTTAAGGTTCAATGTATAAAAATTTGGGAGAGAGGGGGAATGTGTGTTGGAGCAAGTCATATCTTTGAAGCAAAAACAAGACAGAAAGCATAAAAGTACCCAGCCATGGTAGCCTGCTCCAAAGTCAGAGAGCTGTGCCATTGGCTGGGCAGAAAATGTCAAGACGCACATTGTTGTTTCTCATAAGAACTCAACAAAATTAATCTTTAATGACTTGAACTGCAGGAGAAGGCGCCAAAGAATGCAGTCATTTTAGTGAAGTACTAATCAGCCTCGGCACTAATTTCTTGAACAAGCTGCAGTTTATTATGAAAACAAAAGAAAAATAAGACATAAAAAGGACTATACACTTATATTTCATTTAGAGTGCTTGAGTTCTGGAGGCAGAATTCAAATAAGTAATAATGCCAATCAAATGTCAAATTTTCATTACAGCTTTCCTAGAAAGATGTTGCCCCTTTTAACTACTAATAGCAAAGAAACATAAGCTGAGAATGTACAGTTCAGAATGTACAGTTCAAGATGTTTGGTAAACAGTGAGATATGAGGAAAACTCTTTTATACAACCCTCCAGACTTCAAAACATCTCTTCAGTTAGTGGATCTGCCCCCAATTTCATGGGAACTAGAATAAGAGCCTAAAAGAAGGACCAAAGGACCACTCTGCCGTTTGCGTTGTCGTGGATCACTCTGTGTATTCCCTCCAGAACTTCCATGTGTTCCTGTTCATGCTTTACAGCTGTCATCGCCATTGCTAGCTCATTAATCATTTCCTCTAGCTTGTTCTGGTGAGCTTCTGTTTCCATGTCTTGTCTATCTTTGGAGCTATGGTGGCCATCCTATTGCTAAAACAAAACTTCCGGGTTTCATCCATGTGAGCAGCAAATGTGTATTACCCAGGGAATTCTCGGTGTCCTTTATAAATTCCTTTATTATCAGGCCCTGTAATCTCCACATGGACGTCCAGGAAGCTGCCCTCTGCCACCTGCAAGGTGAGGCATCTTTGTGGCCGAGGTGACGCTGGAAGAAGCACTCCTCGGCCTGCGCGTCGATGCTAACGAAGTAGCCCGAGGCCTTGGCCAGGAGCACCAGCAGCTCGGCCCGCGTCAGCTGCTGGGGCTGAGCCCAGGCCAGGACCGGAAGTGCAGTCTTAGGGCCACTGCCGCTGCAGCTCCGCTCCTTCCAGCTGCGCCTGCCGGTCTGTTAACTTTTATGACATGAAACGGTAGAAAATAATTCCTTGTGTTTTTATTCACTAGCCAGCTTGTCAGAAACAACACCAAAAAGTAAAATACGAATGCATTTAAATTTTTGCCTTTCAAGCACAAATTTCAGTAATCTCTCCATTTTAGCTCTTTGTTAATAGCAGGTTTTACTTCTGACCCAACCACTTCCAAGCTCTTTGATACCCGGCAAGTCCCTCGACGTCTCTGTATCTAGCCTCTTGATAAAATTTAGGGAGTTATATTAAATTGCCTTAGAAGTTCCTTCTAGCACTAACATCCTATTGTAAGTTCATATTTACAAATAGGGGAAATAGAAATTCTAATCTTAAGTAACTTTCCAGAAGTCATGTGATAAGAGGAAAGCCTAATTTTCAAAGATTCCATCAGTCCTATCCTGGCTGGATAGATACACAGACAAGGAGCCCATTGTAGAAAAATCTTTCTAAACTTCCCAGGGCACACCTGCTCTCAAGCAGCCATGTGCCACTTATCAGTTGCCAAAGCTCTTCTTGCTTTCCAAGATGTGGGGGCTGGGGAGTCATAAACTCTCTGGTTTAGTCTTGGGAATATTTTCGTCTATCAGAGAATAGCAAACCTCCTGGAGACAGGAGTAGGAAGGTAGAAGCAGCTCTGGAGTGCTCTTGTTCTCTACAGAGATTTGGGGCAGGGATGACTTGGCCACAGGATTGTTTCTACAATGGGCTTTGTGCTTTGTTGGTCCTTGTAGCTGCCCAAACTCTTTCTGGTAAGTGAGAAAACATGTTAGACTCATTTGAATCCCTGCCCTTTTTATGTGATTTTAATTGTGGGAACTTAGTTTGGGAAGCTGTTCAAAAGATTGAGTACTGATCCTCTGGCTCATCAGCATGTGGGAAGTGATCTCAGCTTTCTTTGTGCAGCTTTACACTGTCATAAGGCAGCCTCCTGGCATCAAGTGTCCACTTCTCTAAAAGGAAGAAAAGACAAACTTTGTGGGTTGGGTTTTCTATAACAAGACAGGCTTTATGCAGAAATGCACTTACTTGGTTGAAAGTGGACACTGATCATTTTAATCATAGTAAACATATGGATAGCATTTGTAGTATGTCTTTCTAAGTACCTTACATATATTGACTCATTTAATCCCCACAACTACCCTGTGAGGTAAGTACACTGTTCCAGTTTTATAGATGAGGAAAATGAGGCACATGGAGGTTAAATAACTTACCCAACAACATAAATTTGGTAAATGGTGGAGTTTCATGAACCCAAGACATCTGACTCCAGGGCCCATGCTCTTAGTTATTGAGCAGCTACCCTCATAAGCCATTTGCTAGTCCTCCAATGTACTAAGGACAAGGGTGCTCAATAAGAGAGCATCAGAGTCACTTGAGGCACTTGTTTAAAATATGTATTTCTGTTCCTTATACTACCACCCCCAATACCACTAAGATTCTGAATCCAGTAAGCCTGAAGAACCTATATTTTTAATGAGCATCCCAAGTGATTCTAATATAAGGGGTCCAGTACCACAATGAGATATACTGACATAAGAAAAGAGGATTCTTAATCCCAAAGGAAAGAAAAATATTTTTCACATAATTTACTCATTTATTCGGGAAACATTCATTAAGCACCTATTTTAAACTCAGAATTATATTATATTCTAAAGTCTGTGTGTCCTACATTCCTACCAACCCCACCTCATACTTCATTCATCCAAGTACTGTATTTATTAAATATCTACTATGTGCCCAACAATGATAGACACTAACAGATTCACATCTTCTTTGAATCCTGCCCTCATGGAACTTCTACAATTATTGCAGAAGATAACATAATGTGCATTAAATAGCTTTAATAATTCAACAAAAATTTACTGAACATTTACCATGTGTCAGTCATCGAATCAACTCATTTCTATAGAGAAGAAATCATGTAAACAGTGAATAAGTATGGGTCAAAAATGAGTGATTCCTACCAAAAATACTTAGGTCGGAGTGCACAGTGCAGAAATAGGCCACTCAGTTGGATCATCTACATTGTAACCCTCAAAGCTGTTTAGACTTCAAATTAAATACTAGTTAAGTATTTCCCTGAAATTCCTCTAAGTTAAACCAGTTTCCCATTTTAATTAATTCATTTATTCATTCATTCAATAACTTTAATGAACACACAACACTGTACAAGAAGCCAAAGAATTTAACTCAAGGCACTTAAAATCAAGCTGGGAAAAAATATACACACTAAAACTAACATACAAAACAGAATATGAACAATATGATATGAAGTTGCATATGGAAATTTATAGGACAAGTGGAAGGAATGCCTGACAAATATTAAGTGCTCAGTAAATGTGGGTTTAGTGAATGTAGATTACAGTGGACTAGTTAGGACAAGTTTCCAGAGCAAGGGAAGTAACAGACTTGGACTAAGAAAATGAAAAGTCAATCTGGTGGAGCAAATGACATTAGAAAAGGTCCAGAGACAAAAATGAGAAGGAAAAAGAAAGGAAGGAAAGAAAAAAGGATGTAGAGCATTTTGACAGGTTGACTTGGATGGTACAACAGTGGGTGAGTTTGGGGGGTGGAAAGGAAGAGTGCTAGGTTTGATAAGGTTTGTCAGGTTCTAGTACAAACCGAGCTGTCATGCTAAGTTAAAACATTTTTAACATCCTAAGTACAAACAGCTTTGTTCTGAGAACTTCCTCATCCTTTCTCGAAATACATTGATAACAAAAAGTTAATTCTACAAGACCAGGCTATTTAATAAGTTAATATTTTATAAATAAAGGTAAATGCCATGAGCAAAATAAAATGGTGTAGACAATGTCCAGAATAGAAAGGAATTTACAGATTATTTTTTCTGATTCAACCCCTCTCTTACCAGGTGAAGGGTCAAAGATCCAGGTAATGTAGGGTCCTGTGTAAGGTCACACAGCAGCTGTTGACAAAGCAAAGCAAGGCAGCTGCCTCACCAATAGTTGATGGAATCTTTATGTTTACAACTCTACCTGACTAGCATGATTATTATTATTTGAAGATCAATATGAAAAATATGAAGAAAATGAGAAAAAAAAAAGAAAAGATAAAGACATCCTAAACAGAAGACTTTGAAATGAATGTGAGAGAAGTTTAGACCTCGGTAGGATTAGGGCAGTGGCTGAGGGAAATGAGAGGTCAGGGACGTTCAGGGACGTTCTAGTTGAAAAGGAGCAAGACTTTTTTTAAGGGTGACTGCCTGAACGAGGAGGCCAATAAGAGAATTAAAAAAAAAAGTCTCCAACTATGAACCTGGAAGTTAGACCTAATGGTTACATTTGGAAGTGGTGACTGTTTAAGGGGAAAGGTGATGGCATTAGAACACATTTCATCAAGAAGTGATTCTTTAAAAAAGTAATCTTTAAAAATCAAATTAAACTTTTGCTCAGTCTATTTTGAAGCTGTATCAGCTTTTTACATTCTAGGAGGACAGATTCACTCAGGCCACCTCAAGCAATGGGAGTTCTATCTATTGTAAGGGTACATGGGACAATAAAGGAGATAAGACTATGACAGGAACCTAAGAATAGCAATACTGTTGGGCTTCATTTGGAATGGAGAATGAGCATGTAACTGGACAAATTCCATGCACACTTAAATGCGAGACTGAGCTATCTTGTCATTCTCACCTGCAGCAGGAATGCAGTAGTCAACCAAGAGGGCGTCACTATTGCTCTCTGTTTCTATGACTACCAGCCAACTACCTCATTTAGTCATAGCTTCTGCTTACTCATAATTTCAGCTTACTCATAGCCTCTCTATAACCAGCTTCCAACTTCTCTCCCCAACAATTGACTGATTTTCTCATATATTCCAGTTCAAATTCTTGAAAGGAAATCAATCTGGCTGGCTTAGCTCAGTTCAAACTTCATTGTGCATCAGAATCACCTGGTGAGCTTATAAAACAAGATTGTTAGGCCCCATTCCCAGTGTTTCTGATTAGTTAGTATGGGGCGGGGCCTGAAAATGTGCATATCCAACAAAATCCTGGTAATGCTGAATTCACTGGTCTGGAGACCACATTTGAGAACCATAGGCTTAGTTAATCACTCTTTCATCTGTTTGGACAGAGCAATTGGGGCAAGCTACTTCATATGGCTAGTACCATCTTTTTGGAGTAAGTCTCAGGCTCATAATTCAGGCAGTCCCCCATTGTGCTGGTTTGGATGTATTATGTCCCCCAAAATGGCATTATCTTTGATGCATTCTTCTGTGGGCAGGAAACGTATCGGTGTTGATTGGGTTGGAGACTTTTGACTGGATGCTTCTGTGGAGATGTGATCACTCAACTGTGGGCGAGATCTTTCACTGGATAATTTCCATGGAGTTGTGGACCTGCCCATTCAGCGTGGGCCTTGATTAGTTTACTAGAGCACTGTATAAGCTCAGACAGAAGAAGCAAGCTTGCTACAGCCAAGAGGAACACTCTGAAGAATGCACAGAAGATAAGAGAGTAGCTGCAGATGAGAGACAGTTTGAAGACGGCCGCTGAAAGCACTCTTGCTCTGGAGAAGCTAAGAGAGGACAAGCACCCCAAGTACAACTAAGAGTGACATTTTTGAGGAACTGCAGTGTAGAGAGGAACATCCTGGGAGAAAGCCATTTTGAAACCAGAACTTTGGAGCAGACGCCAGCCACGTGCCTTCCCAGCTAACAGAGGTTTTCCAGACACCACTGGCCATCCTCCAGTGAAGGTACCCAATTGCTCTGCTGCAAATGTTATCATGATATTCCAAGCTGTCATTTACCTTTGACCTAGACCAGTGTTTCTCAAATTTTCCCACAGAAGTACTTTTAAGAGCAGATAAAATATAAAGGGTAGGGAGGAGAGGACCCTTAGGTAGTGTAGCCCTAAGCAACCTTTAAATCTTCCTTTACACACATTGGAGAAATTTTTAGATAGAGTCTAGTATATTTTTAAATTTATGCAGATTTTGCATTCTCCTCCACCCATTTTTTCTTAAACTTTTTATTTTGAAATAATTTCAAACTTACAAAACAGTTGCAAAAGTAATACAAAATCCATAGAGAAAACTCCAATATAAGCCACCCCCCAGATAACCAAATCCACCAATTTTAACATTTTGCAACATTTGCTGTATCATTCTATATAACCGTCTATCTATGTGTCTGTCTGTCTATCTATCTATCTATCTATCTATCTATCTATCTATCATTATCATCTATTTTCTAAACATTTGAGAGTAGGTTGCATACATCATGCTCACTGAACACTTAATACTTTCATGTATTTTTCCTAAAAACACGGATAATCACTTACATAACCACCTGAAGTACAGTTATCAAGTTCAAGAAATTTGACATTGGTATCAAGTTTACAGTCCATATTCCAATTTTAAATATGTCTCAGTAATGCCTTTTGGGCCTTTTCTCTTCCATTATTTGATCCAGTCCAGGATCAGGTATTGCATTTAAATGTCATTGTCTCTTTGGCTGCTCCTTTTTTTCTTAAATTGTGGAAACATATAGACAACATAAACTTTCCATCTCAACCACTGCCAAGCCTACCATTCACTGAGATCAATTGCATTCACAATATTGTGCAACTCTCACTTCCACCCATTACCAGAACTTTCCCATCACACCCAAGAGAAACCCTACATCCATTATGCATTAACTTCCCTCCACCCCACCCCTGGTAACCTTTCTATCTCTATGTGTTTGCATACTCTACCTATTTCGTATAAGTGGAATCATACAATATCTGTCCCTTTTTGCTGACTTACTTCAGGCAACTTGATGTCTTCAGAGTTCAGCCATGTATTGGCATGTATCAGAATGTCATTTCTTTTTCAAGGCTGAGTAATATTCCATGGTATGTAATACCTTTTGTTTATCCATTCATTTGCTGATGGATATTTGGGTTACTTCTACATTTTGAGTATTGTTAATAATGCTGCTATGAACATTGGTGTACAAATATCTGTACAAGTCTCTGCTTTCAATTCTTTAGGGCATAAACTTAAAAGTGAGATTGCTGGGTATTATGGTAGTCCTACGTTTAACTTTTTGAGGAAGCACCAAAATGGTTTTACATTTTCTACCATTTTATATTTCTACCAACATTGTACAAGTATTGCCATTTCTCCTCATACTTGCCAGCACATTTTACTTTTTAAATAATAGCCATTCTAGTAAGTCTGAAGTGGTATCTCACTGTACTTTTGATTGCATTTCCCTAATAGCTAATGATGTTGAGCATCTTTTTATGTGCTTAGTAGCCATTTGTATATCTTCTTTGGATAAATATCTATTTAAGTCCTTTGACCATTTTTAAATTGGGTAATTTGTCTTTTTGTTGTTCTCCTCCATCTATTTTTGTTTTAACATAAAAGTAATGTTTTTAGGTACGTGTCAGTAAGCCAGATTGAAGCTTAGAGAACATTTTCTACGTTTATCACTGACTTCTTATAGGGTACTTGCCCTGGTTTGAGAAGGACTCCAGTATCCTCCTACCTGGTCTTTCTTAAGCTAGTCTTTCTATATGCCATTCTGTCTCACCGCTGCCAGGTCACTCTTCCTAAACCACAGCTCCAGTAGCCTCCAATGGTGCCCTGCTGCTATCAAAGTAAGTGTAAACTGCTTTCTTTTGAGTTCAAGACCCTCCAGAAAAATGATCATTCCAATCTTATTTTCAATATTTAGTTGCTTTCTAGCAAGTTGGAATACTTCAGGTAGTATGTTCTCAACATTTAATTGAACATGGTTGCTGCACATGCTGTTTGGTTTATAGTCATAATCATCCAGCACACTCGTTGTCAAAGTGTGTTCTTCAGACCAGTAGCAACAGCATCACCTAGGAACTTGTTTGGAATGCACATTTTTGAGTCTATTCCAGACTATCCAATCAGAAACTCTGGGTATGGGGGATGAACAATATGTAGTTTAACAACCCTCCAGGGGAGTGAATCTCCCAGGCAAGGTGAAATATGACTCCTGGGGAGGAGTCTAGACCTGGCATCGTGGGATGGAGAACATCTTCTTGACCAAAAGAGGGATGTGAAAGGAAATGAAATAAGCTTCAGTGGCAGAAAGATTCCAAAAGAAGCCGAGAGGTCACTCTGGTGGGCACTCTTATGCACAGTTAGGCAACCCTTTTTAGGTTCTAATGAATTGGGGTAGCTAGCAGTAAATACCTGAAACT
>PVKY010009550.1:0-13225 GCA_004027775.1 Bradypus variegatus
GGGGTACAGAAGAGAACAAATAGAAATACATATCAATATTCTTGTATAGGAAGAGTAAATGCCTCCATTTCATGTCATCCTAGTAAAATTCCTAACGTCATTGGGGAAGAGAACTAGAAAAGCTTATTCTGAAGTTTACAACGAAAGCTGCTGGGGAAACTCTGAGAGGAGCCATCGGGCAGGGAGACATTTCAGATCTAAAACACTGAAAGGTCAACACTTAGAACAATCTGGAACTGGGTCTTGGACTGACATGTGGATTAATGGAGAAGACGGCAAAATCAGACCTAAATACCTCTAGTACATGACGAAGGGGGCATGTCAAAGCAGTGAAGAAAAGATGGGCCTTCAGTAAATGGTTTTGGGGGTACTAGGTAGCTATCTTTTAAAAAAATAGGTTGTATCTATGCCTCATTAGTTATGAAAAAAATCAAATTAGTCAAAGATTTGAATGTAAAGAAATGAGACCAGAAGAAAACTAGAAGAAACCCAGTGTGGAATTATTTTATAACCTTGATATAAGAAAGGCCAAAACATGATACAAACCCTAAAAGCCAAAAAGGAAAAGGAGGATAAATTCAGCTATATAAACATTAAAAAAATAAAAAAACTGCTTGGCTTAAAAAAAAAAAAAAAAAAAACCCAAGCAAAGTCAACAGACAAATGTGAAGTTGGAACAACTTGTATCCAAAAGAGCTGACGTCTTCAACATACAGAGCACTCCTAGAAATCAACAAGAAAAAGCACGATGATCCATCTGAAAAACGGACCCAGGACAGGATCACATAGAAAATGTAAAAAGAAACTCACTCATATATACCGAATGCAATGAAAGTTAAAGCTGCGCGAGAATCTCACTTTTCACCTGCTAGCAGAAGTCTCGGGGTCTGGCAGCACCGCTGTGGCGAGGCTGCGGGGAGCGGGTGCCGTCTGCTCTCTGGCGGTGGGCATTGGAGCGGCGCGTGTGAAGGGCCTTCAGGACTCTGTGAGATGACGGCATGTCCCCCTGACTCTGTTGCCCAGCCTCTGGACGCGTGTCCTCCAGCCTACACGCGTGGAAGTGTGGGGACGGGCTGGACGGTGGCCGGGCCCTACTGGACCGCGACGCAGCGACGCAGAGACAGATGACGCGGGAAGTACCTGGTGGGAGGCCCCCCAGGGTGCACTCGGTGATGACAGCCAGGTGCCGAGAAGCCTGAAGACTTGCTACCGTGCGGGTAAAAGGGGGAGGTGAGAGCGTGCACTGGAAACAACGGTGCCCACCAAGCGCGAGGAACTTCGCAGGTGAGAGGCGCCCTGCTGCCTGCTTGACACGCGGTCTGCTGGGTTCCTGCAGCCACCGGGCGAGGGTGGCCGTGAGGGGCAGGGGGACCCTGCCCCGGCAGAGCTCCAGCCAGAGCACCCAGCAGGCCCAGGACGGGGCTCCCTGGGTGCGGCTCTCAGGAGGGTTGCCCGTACTGGGTCCTCGAGGGGGAGCAGGAGGGTGGCAGATGGTGCCAAGGAGACTGGTGGTGAAGGTCAGTGCACAGGAACTGCCACAGGAGCTGATGTCGGTGTTGTTCCAGGCGTGTCGTGGTCCCCGGGCCTTCGCTGTCCTTCCTGAATCTGGAGCATCTGCTCTGTGGCAGCGGCCCTGGCCACAGCAGGACAGTGGAGGGCGCGGGGTGTGGGGGTGCACGGGCAGCAGGGGCGCGGGGTGAGGGCTTGCACGGTCGTCTCCATCCTGGCCATGAGAGCAGGAGGGCCCCGTCTTTTCTTGCCTTCCTTCTTCTTTGCAAGAGCTTCCTTTCTCCCTGAGTGTCCCCCCATGTTGGTCAGAGCACGGCCTGGGGTGTCTACACCAGGGCGGCTTGTCCCTGGGCCCCGCTGGCCTCTCACATGACTCATCTCGGGAGGCAGGAACCTCGGAGTGCGGCTCTCGAAGCCATCCTCAGTGCCCACAGGGTCCCTGGGACCCTGCCCCACCCGCCCCTACCAGCCTTGGGGGGCAGGCGTCCCCCCACCTCCCCTCCGGGCCTGGGGTGCCGTGGAACATGAGACCCTCGAGGCTTGGGCTCTCCCGGAACCTGTGTTCAGGGGAGACGATTGACAACAGACGGCTCAGTGCTTTCCGATGGCAGGAGGAAGGTGCAGCAGGCACGGGGACGGAGGGTGCTGCTCACACGTCAGGTCCCGTCGGGCTGCCACGGTAGCTGCCCCGGGGTCAGCGTGGCTGCAGGACCTTGTGTCAGCTGTATTCTGCCTCCTTCAACCGTCTGAAGCTGGAGCGCATTTGAGGTAGAGGACAGGGTCTGGAAGGAGGCGAGGGAAGGTGCCTGTAGCTTTCTGGACCGCCGTGTGCGGCGGTGGCCCCGGGCCTGCGGGGGCTGTGACAAGGCAGGGCCCCCCGATGCAGGAGGAGCTGCTTGTCAGGCCAGGGGACTCCTGGTCTTTTCCCCAGTGGCCGATGGGCAGGACTGTGAGCCTGGCTGGGGGACAGCGGTCCCTCCCGTGTGCGGGAGCACGTTGGAGCTCAGGGAGAAGCACGAGTCCACAGCCGTCGGTGCCCAGAACAGCGGAGCGCAGCCCCGAGCCTGCCCATGCGCCCCAAGGAGCCGGTCCTGGGACCTCAGGGGAGGCCCCGACAGGCGGGAGGGGGCCCCACACCTGGCCCCTGGCTGCTGGCACTCTGGAGGGTAGCTGCTCCCGGCCCTGGGTCCTGTGCATCTGAGCCTGGGCCGGGCCCCCCCGAGTTGTCGGGGGGAAGGCAGGGTCCCGTCTGACTCAGCCGTGAACAGCATCACCCGCCGCCTCTCTGAGCTGCGCCTTCTGCGTCTCCGTAGGGACCCCGTGCGTGGCCAGGGGAGCCCCTGGTGCTGTTTGGGCCTCGGTTTCCCAGTGTGTGAACAAGCGGATGGGCCAGCTGAGGGTCCCTGGAAGCAGATTCCTGTCCCTGCCACTCAGCACAGCTCTGTCCACGGAGACCCAGGCCGTGCCCGAGCTGCAGCGCCAGGAGGTGGCCGTGTGCCAGGCCCGTTCCAGCCCTGGGAGGGAAGAGGAGACTGAGGGGCAGAGCCGGAGGGGTTTGCCCCGGTCACCGTTGGGGCCGCTCCCCAGGCTGGTGTGTGCAGGATCCCCCTGCCCCTCCTGGCCTGCTGTCTGTCCCACGCTGCCCCTCGGGCCCCCGGACATGGCAGGCTGTCACCCACCTCTCCCCTCCCTGATCCGAGCTCCTGCAGTGCGGAGACATCGATTCACTCATAAAGGTGCACGAGAGTCAGCGGTTACTTCACTGCACCTTTGATTCTGCTCACAGGCCTCGCTCCAGCAGGGTCCTCCGGCCCAGGGTGGCAGGCAGCCTGCCCCGCCCCCCCGCTTGGGCCCCTTGGGTGCCGTGTCCTCTGCTGGGGGCCGAGAGCTGAGGGCCAGCCCCGTCCTTGGCCAGAGGAGGCGGGAGGAGCCCCCAGGCCGGGCAGGGCACCCTTGGAGGCTTGTTCTCTGGCACACGTCTCGGGCATTCAGCCTCGGCGACCTTCAGGGGTCAAGTGCACCAGCCACCTCATTCACCAGTGGTAAACTGAGGCCCAGAAGGGGCAGTGCCCGGCAGAAATGCAGGCTGGAGTGGATCCCCGCCCACCTCCCCACAGGCCCGGGCCATGTGTTAGCACTCACGGAGGCCCCAAGCAGGAAGGGAGAAGGGGTGGGGAGAGGGCCCCAGCACCCCCAAGAAACATGGGGAACCTGGGAGGGGAGGGCCCAGCCCTGAGGGTGCAGCGTGGTCGGGGGCACAGATGGTGGGGCCTGACCTGCCCTCCAGTGGGGCGAGCAGCCCTGGAAGAGCGTTTGTGAGCTACCCCAGGAAGGATCCCTGGCCTGGGGACCCCAGCTCTGCCCCCAACACTGTGTGACCTCCATCAGGTCACTGACCCCTGACCACCCCCATGCCCCTCACACCCCAGGGCCTTTGCACGTGCTGGTCCATTGGCCAGGCTGGCTCCCAACTGGTGGGAAGCCCATCCCTCCGGGCAGTGCTGACACTGTGTGCTTGGTAGACCCCTCACCCTGCCTGCTTTGTCCTCCATGGATGGACAGATGGACACCTGAGTGGCGGGTGACTGCCCCCTCCAATGCACCAAGGCCCCTCGTGTTTGCTGCGCTCGTTAACAGAAAGTGCCCCCCCACCCCACCCCTTGCTCAGCACGTGAAGTATTTTTGTTTAGTCAATAATTGTACCACCACATCGAAGGAAGGTTCAGAACTTTTCCTTTTGAAATTCTTGTCAGCGTCTCAACAGTTTTCTCAGCTGTGCACCAAACAAGGCCACAAATTCCTAGCAGCAGATTATAGCCATTTTCCCCCTTTCTTCCTCAAAGCTGTCATCTCCCTGCAGATTTCAGCGGATTGGACAGTCTCTCCCATCTGCTCGCCTTCTCGCGCACCAGCTCCTCGGGACGGCTCTCTGTGTTGGCCCCGAGTGTGCCCCAGCCCACAGGGTGGGGGGCGAGGCACATGGGGGGGCTCCTCCCCCAGCTGGGACTGAAGGTCTCCCCTTGCCCTTCTCCTCTCAGCTGTAAAGTGAGGGGCACCCTGAGGGCCCGAGACCTGCTGGCAGCAGGAAGCTGGGGCTCCTCACATTGGTGCAATGGGGAGGCGAAGGTGGGCAGTGCCTGGGGACATCTGAGCGGGTAGGTGGCAGCGATAGGGTCTCCCCAGCACCGGCCCCCTGGACTCAGGTGGGTCCTGCATGGATGGCCCTGCTCAACCGCTCCTCTGAGGAGGGGTCTCCACCCCAACTGCCCTGGCCTCGGGCCTCCCGGGAGGCCGACCCAGCTCCCCATCTCCCCCGACCGCCCAGCTGGGTGGCACTGCCCAGGCCCAAACTCCAAGCCCATCCTTCTGGGCTCCTAGCAGCCACGGCCACCAGAGACCCCCCACCCGGGCAGGGAGAGGCCGCTGTGCCCATGAGGGCCAGCTCAGGCCCCGGGGAGGTGTTTCCTGGCAGCGGCTGGAGGCCTGAGGGGTCCCAGGAGGCGGCACTCATCTCTGGAGCTGTGAGGGGGAGCGTGTGGAGGCAGGTGGGCACGGGCACGTGCCAGGAGGCCAGCCGGGGGGCTGTGCAGCACGGGCTGTGGCGGGCTCCAGTTGTTGGTGTAGCTCCAGCTGGTGGTGGACACACAGGGACAGCTGCAAGGGTGACCGCCACGGTGGGCACAGGGGCCTCGGCTGTGGAGGCGTCAGCGCAGTGCCCCACGGGGTCAGGGTGGGAGTCCCAGGCTTGCGTGTCAGGGCTCGGGAGGCCCTGGGGGTGTTGCACTTCCCGGCCCCACGTCCCTGCCTGGCTTCTCGTTCTTGCACAGCTGCGCCACCACAGGCACCCGCGTGGAGGAAGCCAGGGGTGTTACAGTGCCACACGGCACCGGGCTCCGGGCGCTCTGGGGACAGGAAGGTGCCGCCGTCGGGTGTGGTCGTTTCCTCCTCTCCCGAGGCACTGCGGTATCCCGGCCACGTGCTCCACTGCATGTCCCCACGGCATGTCCCACTCGGGGGACCTTGGTTCTCCCCCCAGTGCCTTCCCCGGAGCCCATCAGCCAGAGGTCAGGCACCCCAGCCCGCAGGCCACAGGTGAGCCAGCAGGGGACGGGGCGGCCCAGCCGGGGCCAGGACACCCCTCTCGGAGCCTCCATTTCCTCATCTGAAAGCCAAGGCGCTGGCCCCTCTCCCCCTGGGACGGTGGGGTGGGGCACTCGGCAGTTGTTAGCTCCCCTCCGAGCCCCCCAAGCTCTCCAGCCCTGGAGCACTGAGGCTGCACGGAATCCACACGGGGAGAGCTTTCGTTGCCAAACCCGCAGGGAGCCATGGCCACTGTCACCGCCACCATCACCACACACGCTGGACTGCACATTTGGAGAACCGTATGTAAAATAAGATTCTTGAGCTAAGAGTTCTGTTCCTTTCTCAGGTGGGGGGGTGGATGAGGGAAAACAGTTCCAGAAAGTTTGAGCTAGAATTGAGAGCGGTTGTCAGTGGTCAACGGCCACCAGAATAACTTAGGAGGGACATGAGGATGGCCTGTCAGCCAGGGCCCCCGGCACAGTGCAGGCTGTGTCAGCTGCTGGTGGCCGGGCTCTGTCGCTGACAGCTGTCGCACTCCTCCCTTGCGTGTCACTGCACTCGGAGGGTCCCTTCTTCTTAACTGACCCACTCGTGGCCTGTTTCTTGAACACTTGGGGCACGGCCGTCCCTGATGTGTTGGCGTCACTCTGGGTGGCTGGTAATCAGAACCAGGCAAAGCAGCTTGAGGAGGGGGGCAGGGAAAGAACCGGGTTTGGGAAGCGGAGGGCAGAGCCTGGCTCAGGCTTAGGAAAATCCCAGGCCTCATCCGATCACATTTTTAAGGACTTTTTTATTGACTAACAATGTCCACGCAGAAAAAGTGCACACAGCGTTTGGGAGCCTCACCACCCGAGCAGACACTGGCTCTGCAAGGCGCCCCTCGGCCCCAAAGGCAGCTGCTCTGCCGGCCTCAGCACGGGCGGCCTTCCCGCGGGACTCCGGGCTAAGGGCACCCACGGCGCCTGCCCCTGCGCAGCCGGCTCCTCTGTGGGTGAGACCCCCCCCCCCGCGGACATGCACCCCTTCCATGGTGGGCATTTGCCCCATGTAGCTGGTGGCCTTTGAGTCATTTCCCGTCGGAGCTGTCACGAGGCGTGACCCGTGAGCCTTTAGAGAGCACGTGTGCGTGCTCCTGAGTGGCTGGGTCACGGGCCGAGCACACGGTCACCTTTCACAGAGCACTCGCCCGAGGCACACGCTGGTTGCCGTGTGCCCTTCTGGTGGGTGGGTCAGGCATCTCAGTGTGGTTTGAATTTGCCTTTCTCTGATGTTTAATACATTTGAGAGCCTTTTCATATGTTTATTGGGTCTTTGGATATTTTCTTTTTGTGCAATGTTTGTTCAAGTTTTTTGCCCATTTTTAAATTGAATCATCTGATTCTTAGGAGTTTTTCTGACGTCTTTAAATATTCGGGACGTGAGTCTTTGGTCAGATACGTGTAGTCCAGACGCGCCATCCGCACGGTCGGTTCCCCGTGCACTGAGCGCTCGTACTGTCGCGCCCGCCCAGCCTGGCTTCCTTTGCTCTCACAGCTGCACTTCCTGAATCCTGCCCATGAAGTCTTGTTCTACTCCCAGGTCTCGACGGTTCTCTTGTGTTGCCTCTGAAGTTCTGTTGTTGCTCCTTCCACATTCAGCTTTGCAGCCCTTTGGAGTTGACCTCGGCGTGTGGCCTGAGGCCAGGTCTCCCGGCTGTCGGAAAGGCCCCTGTTCCCTCACGATCAGGTGACCACACAGGTGCCCATCCAGGGCTCTGTCTGTCGGTCAGTATGTCTGTCCTTGCTCCAGTACTCCACTGTCTTATTTCTACCAATTCATGACCTGGGAGGGGGTCGGCCCCAGCTGCTCTCGGCCTGCGCCTTTTAAGGGACTCGTCAGTCCTTGCGGGTCTGCATGTTTGATGAACGCCCAGGACAATGCCCAGCTGCTGTCACCCTCCTCCTCAGCCTCGCCGGATCGACTGTGTTTTCCCCTGTGGTGGGAAGAGGCCATGGGGCTCGGCCACCAGCAGCCCTGGTGGGGCCTCGGGAAATCAGAGGCATCTCTTCCTTGGCATCTGAATATAAACTCACAGAAAACCCATGCTGGGCCTGACTTGCGTCACGCACCCCCCAGACCCTTCTACTGATCCCTGTGGGCAGGGAGAAGGGGAGCTGGCGACAGGCCTGGCCACATGCACGTCCTTGTGGACTGGGGGGGGGGTGCTCATTCTTTCAAGGAAGGAATGATGCCAGGCAGAGGGGGCTCTGCATCAGGTCTTGACAGTTGAGCTCATCACTCAGCATCGCAGGAGCACAGGCCTGAGTGAAGGCTCGGACGGATGACCCCGTGTCCGGCACCTGAGTCACGGCCTAGAACAGCAAACCATGCTTATTTGGAAACTGTCCACCCAGAAACCTGCACGTGGCTGTTTATGAATCCCCAGAACCGGTAAGAACCGAGATGGTGTCCAGTTTAGGTGACGCATCTGTAGGCTGTGGTTCGTCCGTCCGACGGGGGGCCGCTCCGCAATAAACAGAAACAAGCTGTCGGGCCATGCAAAGACCCTGGGAACCTTCGATGCAGGTTGCTCAGAGGAAGAAGCCGAGGTGAAAAGCCACGTGCTGTAGGATTCCGATTGTCTGACTTCCTGGAAAAGGCAAAACTATAGACAGGACAAGTAGCCGTGGTCACCAGGGTTCAGAGCCTGGGGGCGGGTCGGATAGTGAAGCCCAGGGCTCCGGGCCGCAGAACTCTTCTGTGTGATCCCGTAACGTGGACGCATTTCACTGCGCGTTTATCACAGTCCGTCGACCTTTACAGCACAAAGCGTGAACCTGGTACTTACGAATCTTTAAAAAGTCACTGAGTGGTTGGAGCGTCGCAGGACTGATTGCAGAAGGTGACCCGAGACCAACGGTGAACAAATGCTTAGGACGAGCTCGCCTGGCGGGGCGGGTGCTGGCCCGGGCACCAGGAACACGTGGAGTCCATGGACTCCAGGCAGGAGAGCTGGACACAGCCCGGGCCTGCAGGTGGGAACGCAGTTTCCCTCGGCCTGTGGCTGGCACCTGCGGTGCCGTGCGTGTGCCGGCCTGGCGGCACCGAGGGAAGGCGGTGGCCGGCGGGAGTTTACAGGTTACAGGCAAGCGCGGGGTGGGGTGGGGTGGGGGTGGAGGCTAGAACCACGAAGGTCGTGGTCATGGGTCAGAGTTGGAGACGTCGGGGTGAGGACAGGTTTTGCCTCGTGTGGGTGCTGGTGGCTCCACTTGGAAGCATTGACATATGTGTGGACGTGCGTGGGTTCATTTGCACACGTGTGCTTTTGCCCAGCTACATGTAGAAGAACTGATAGGCGTGTGGGTGTGCCTGGGTTCGTTTGCACACATGCTTTTTCCCTGTCAGCTGAGAAGAACTAGAAGCAGCTATGCCCTGGTACCGTGAGCCTGCCTGGCACCCAGACCCTGGGTTTGACACCGTCTCCCACCAAAGGAGAAGCGGCTGATGCCAGGGTGGGGCAAGGGGTGTATGATGGGGGCCTACAGCAGCTTCTTGTGCCAGAAAAGAGAAACACACCCCACGCCATGGGGTGCATCAGAGGGGCACGGGGGCCAGCAGACACCCCAGGGTGAGAGCAGCATAAAGGAGCCTTGGCGCTGTGCCCAGAGTGTAAACCAGAGACCCACACGTCTGTCCTGGGGAGAGGAAACGGGGGAGGCAACACGTTCCCCTTGCAGGAGATGATCTGCGCAGCAACTCCACCCCCACAGGCCCTAAGCGTGGCCGTGCCCCGTGACCTCCCAAGGACAGTGTGAAAGGGGGGAAAGGTCACTTCACGGTACAGAGCCGTGACCCCGCCAACCCCAGCCCAGAGGCCCAGTCGCCTTCCATGGGGAGGGGGGAGGGTCACGTGGACTGACTGGGCCCCTGAAGTGATGGGGTGCCACCCCCCACCCCCGTCCAACCAGGAGGGACGTCCCTCCCCGAGCCTGAGCTGCCTCCCACCCGAGGGGACCTGGTGCCTGACCGTCAACTGGGACCCTCGGTGGGCTCTGGGGACGGACGAAGGACACGGGGGAAACCTAGCAAATATGGAGGGATCAAGGACGTGAGTTAATAACGACGTGCCAGACGTCCCAGGCTCAAGTCCACCTTCAGCAGTGGGGGAGCCGGAGCGAGGTCCACGGGAATGCTGACACCGTCTTCCTGATTTTTCTGTGACTCTAAAACCATTCCAAAAATTAACGTTTTCTTGTGTGTTTTTTTAGCTCAGTGGTTCTTTTCTGAAGGAACTTTCAGAGGCGTGCGCGACGGTGTGTTGAAGACAGAGTAGTGAGAGCCGGGATCATTAGAAAACCTGACAACGAGTGTTTTAAGTGTGGCATGTTTAAAAAAGATGTCCATTGCGCTTTGTTTGTGAAGTGGGTGTTTCAGACAACTACGCGGTCGCGGGGTGTGCCGAGCACCGCGCTGTCCGGCAGGCTTAGTGGGGGGGTCCTCCTGGTGGACCCCCATCCGTACAGCAGTGCTTGGGGGGAAGTGATAGGAACTTGCCCAAGGCCACCCCTCTGTGGTGGTCAGTGCCCCAGCCTGGCCCCGCCTCGTTCCTTGACCCCTGTGACCTGTGACCCCTGTCCTTGGCTCCTGCAGGGCGACTATGACCGCAGCCGGACGCAGGTGCTGCACCTGAGCGTGAACCCGGCCAGTGCAGCGCGGCAGCGGCTCCGCGAGGACCAGGGGCGGCTGCAGCAGGAGTGCGAGCAGCTGCGGGAGCTCGTGCGCGCCCTGGAGAGGGGAGGCGCCGTCCCGGCCGGCCTCGAGGGCGCCACGGGGCTGCCGTCTGCAAAGGAGGTGGCAGGTAGGTGACCGCGGGCCCTCTCTGTGGTGGGCCGGTGTGGGCCCGAGAGCTGTGGCCATTGTCCCCCGAGGGGCCCCCTGTCTCCCCGTGGGCCGGGCACTCAGGCAGCAGCGGGGAAAGGCACGGCTGAAATCTTCTCAGACCCTGAAAACAAATTAATGTCGTTTATCGGGTGATGTGTGCCCCATTCGTCATGAAAAAATCCGGTGCTCCCTGACAGCAGGACCGTCTCTCCTTGACCCGAGTCCACCTCTGGCCGCACACCCCGCGCCGTCTCGGACGAGGGAGGCCAGGAAGGAGCCGCCTTCCCAACCCTGTGGCCCAGAGGCCGGTGCTTTGCCCTCACACCCTCCGGCCTGCAGTTCAGGGAGCTCCGGGCCGCGCGGCCTCTCACCTGCAGTTAGCAGAGTTGCCACTGGGCTCTCCTCGGGTCCCAGGGCAGAGAAGAACGGTGGGGAAAGGGGAGCCCTCCAGTTGCTCATGGGAGGCGTGGAGCCCGGGGGACCCCAGCCCTGCCTCAGTCCTGCTCCGTTCCAGGCCCTTCCCCACAGCCGGCGTCGGGCTGGCCGTGCTCAGGCCTCTGTGCCTGGTGAGGCCCTTGCCTTGCCCTCGGCGTCTACAGGCCGCCTTTTGCTTACTGTTTGCGTCTCGCTGTCTGCCTTGCTTTCCATTCTCTGGCCCTTTTCTCATGTTTGTTAGCACATCCCCGGGTGGGGTGCAGCGCAGTCCCCCTCATAGGCCTTGGGTGGAGGGATGTGCCAGTCACCCCGTCGTGCTCCCCAGCACAGGAGCCCTCAGACGTGGCGGTGTCCGCTCCCGCCAGGGCTGCTCTCGCCTGGGTCTGCCGTGGTCCAGGCTTGGATGCAGCCCGAGTCCCCTCCCGTTTGCTTTCTTTGGCTCCTTCTTCACAGAACAAGCCCTGCTCAGAGTCCCGGAGGACAGGGCTGCAGGGCTCCCACGAGACGACAGTGCCTGGCACGGGGGGTTCTTGGGGTCTAGCCCCAGCGGGAAGGGCACAGACTGTGGACGGCTGGGCTGGAGTGTGAGTCCCCGACGCTGTGCTTCCTGTGCCGTGACCCCTCTGAGCTTCGGGGTCCCCTCTGCCAAGAGGCTGTGTGACGGCTCCGTGGGACGTGCCCCAGCCCAGAGCCCAGCCACAGCAGGCCTCGGCACCAGCTCGCTGTCCAGGTGGTTTCCACTGTGGCCAGCCCTGGCCCTGGCCCCGGCAGCCACGGGCGCATCCTCACCGCCTCCTGCCGCAGGTCCCTGGCCCGAGCCCTGTCAGAGCTGCCGCCACACCGCCCTGGGCTCGGGGGGTCAGTGGAGCAGGGCCCGGGGTCACGCCCACCGCTCCGGACCCACTCCTCAGCCCTGTGCCGGCCGTGTCTGCTCCGCTGCCTTCCGCACAGCCTCCTGCCAGGCCCGCGAGCAGATCTCGTGCATGTGCTCACGTGCACCACAGGCCACGTCCACACACACATCGTGTTCTGTGGCAGGCCCAGCTGCTCCCGTCCTACGTTTCCAGGATCAGCCTGTCGGGACTCGCGTTGACCCCTCATGGGCACCACCACACTTCTCAAGGATGGGGACATCGGGGCGCAGCGGAAAACACCTGACACGGCCTGGCACTTCGCTCTCCTGACTCCGACCTCGTTCCCTCCCAGTGCAGCAGAGAAACCTGCAGCCCCGCGCCAGCCTGGCCGAGGCCCCACCCCCTCCGCACCGCCTGCCCAGCCCTTTCTGTCTGTTCTGGGTGCCGCCAGCACCTGTTGTTAGAGGCCGGACAGCTGCCAGGCAGAGCGGAGCCCTGAGGGCATCACAGCAAGGGGCTGGGCCTTCCCCAGCCACCTCCCCCGGGGCAGCGAGCAGCTGACCATGCCGTCCACCCGGAGCACAGCAAGCGTGTGTGGGGCCTGCAGGGGCTGTCGTGCAGGACTGCTCAGCCAGCTGGCAACAGGGCCACGGCTCCTGGCGCCCGCCACAGCCCGAACCACCCACCGTCCTCCCCACGGGCCTGGAGTCGGGGCCCAGTTGCCGGCCCATCCTCCCAGCCTCGGCCGCATCACCACCAAGCACTCCATGGGCCCTTTGCGCCCTGAAGAGCTGTGCAGCCTGGCCCCATGCCCTGGCGGCCCCACTCTGTGGGAGGGTTTGCAGTGTGTCCCTTCTTTATCTGTTTGTCCACTTGTTTACACCCTTGGTCAGCTTCACACCCCCGTCTGGGGTGAAGGGACAGGTGCCGCCAGAGGGTGGCCAAGGGTCACGCTGGGGGGGGGGGCAGTGCTGAGAGGCTCCCACAGGACCAGGGGCTGTCAGCGAGCCTGGGAGACCCAGGGGACAGCAGGGCAGGGGTGCAGTGACGAGGCCAGTGGCTGCAGGGAAGGCCACGGTGGCTGGGGAAAGGCTGCCTGGGCTGGTTTGAATGTATTGTGTCCCCCAAAACACCATTATCTTTGATGCAGTCTTGTGTAGGAAGGAAACATATTGGCGTTGATTGGGTTGGAGGCTTTTGATTGGATGTTTCGATCACTCAGTTGAGGGTGAGATCTTTCATTGGATAATTTCCATGGAGGTGTGGCCCTGTCCATTCAGTGTGGGCCTTGGTTAGTTCACTGGAGCCCTATATAAGCTCAGACAGAAGGAGCGAGCTTGCTACAGTCAAGACAGACACTTTGAAGAATGCACAGGAGCTGAAAGAGGAGTTGCAGTTTACAGAGACATTTTGGAGTTGGCCATTGAAAGCAGACTCTTGCTCCAGAGAAGCTAAGAGAAGACAAACACCCCAAGAGCAACTAA
>PVKY010009551.1:0-13209 GCA_004027775.1 Bradypus variegatus
GCAGTGGTTCTCAATCATGAGATTTTGGTGATTTTGCCCCCCAGGGGACATTAGGCAATGTCTGGAGACATTTTTGGTTGTCGCAACTGGGGAGGGGGTGCTACTGGCATCTAGTGGATAGAAGCCAGGGACACTGCTCAACATCTTACAATGCAAAAGACAGTGTCTCCCCTCACCCCCCTTCCCCCCCACACACACAATTAATGGGCCCAAAGTGTCAGCAGTGCTAAGGTTGAGAAGCTCTGCACTTGCAGCTGAAAAGCGTGGGGACTCTTGGGTCTGAGACACCCTTGCTACCTATATAATCATGAGCAAGCCCTCAGCCTCCTCAGTTTCCTCCTTTGTAGAATTGGAGATACTGGAGTTTCTGTATCATAGAGTTGAACCAATGCCTGTTAAGTGCTTTTCAGGGGCAGACACATGGTGAGTGTGTTCAATCAACGTTGTTTATTGTTAATTACCCTGGACATGGACTCTGCAGAACACCGCAAGGTAGACCCTGAGGAGGGCCACGAGAGAAAAGGATCAAGTGCCTGAGAGGGTGGAGGAGGCAGGCAAAGGAGGCAGCAATGACTGACTGGTTGTGGTGTTCAAGACTTCAGTCCACATTGCTTGCCTCGCTCCCCAATTCCCCTGCCCAAGAGGTCTGTACACTGCCTCAGCACACACAGGGTTTTTTCCTACCTCCGAGGTCCCTGATCTCCCCTCTCCCCAAGAACCTCCTCTTCCAAGAAGCCTCCTTGACCAGCCCAGCCTTTAAGAAACACATGGCCCCCACCACAGACTGAGCCCAGAGGGTGGCTGCAGAGCTACAAGACACACAGGCAGATCTTCACAGACTCTGAAAGTCATACACACTCGTCTATACACACAGACACACACACACACCCTCAAGACACACTCCAGGCCTGGGCACAGATTACAAATGCATTCCCGTTCACACACACACACAAACACATACACCACTGTAACAGTCTCTGGAAGACATGTATATTCCCATATACGTATACACACACACATAAACAACACTGGCACACAAAAGCAATACATATCCAAGAATAGACAGTCATATACCCAAACCCATAAACACATGTACATAAACATTTAAACACAAACTCGGGAAAGCCCATAGGTATCATGTACTTAACATTTAAGTACATAAAATATACACCAATACATATACACAGACATACTCCTGGCATACAAATGCACTTGCTTATATACATATAAACACAAACAGACAAAAAGGCATTAAAAAAAAAAAAAGCTCCCATAGTACATTTCATTCATTCACTTCGTTTGAAACTTTCTGGTGGCATTGTCCAAATTCTCCCCAGCTACTTGCGCAAATCAGCAAAATGTGTCCAACAGAATAATTTCTCCCTTCAAACTCCCACTGGCAGATATGAGCTGTGGATTTTCTCTCTCTGCAAGCACCCACGAAACAGGGCCCTCACCTCTATCCCTTTCTAACTGCCCAGTCCCCCAAGGCCCCCAAAGGGAGGTGCTCACCAAACGCTTGTTGACAAAGCGCATTTGCTAATGTCCTCTCCCTCCTCCCCTCTCCCCTCCCCCTATCAAACCCCAAAGCACAGGAAAAAGTAAAAGTCAGGAAGGCTGAGTCCAAAATTGCCGGGGGTGGATGTGTGGGTGTGGCTACGAACCACGTGTGCACACGGGCGCTCAGGGCTGTCGGAGGAGCGGGGGCGGGGCGGGAAGCCGATGCACGCGCTCCTCCTTCCTCCACGCAGCCCCATGCCCTCTGCTGTTCACCAACAGGCTTCCACTCCCGGGCCCAGCTCAACCTCAGCTGGCAGCAGGATGGGGGCTGGAGCTGGGGTTCTGTTTCCCCAGGAGGCCCTCCCTCCTCCTCCTTACCCCCTTTCTGCCCCTCCCGTTGTCCCTTCCACTCCTCCCACTTCTCTTCTCTCTCTTACTTTCCCCTCTTCCTCCCTCCTCCTGCCCTCCTCCCGCGCCTCCACCCACTTTTTTTGGCCCTCCCCACCCACCGCGCCCTCCCCCTGCCCCTCTCTCCCGAGTCCGCCGCCTGAAAGCTGAGTCATCGCTGCGGGCTTTGACTGGAGAGCAGGCGAGCAGGTAGGGGGACGTGTGAAGAAAAGGAAACACTTTGACCTGTCACCACGACCAAGGCCGAGTCCCGGGAGAGGCTTAGGGTTGGAGGGCACTGATGGGGGTCAGGGCCGCGATGGGCAGGGGCGACTTGCCCCGGACGAGCGGATCCCCTCTCGCCCTTACAGTAGCCTCTTTGCAACAATTTATAAGAGCTACAAGTAGGATGGAATCCATAAACTTACACACAACAATAGGGTGGCCCCACGGGCAAACATGGACTGCCCTCTGAGCTTAATTTGACCAACACAGTGTTGTTGTTTTTTAAGTTAAACTAGTTGACAGTATTTAAACGTCCTAAGATATTTCATAGTGGGGCTGGATCAGATTCCCAACTCTTGAAAAATTGGATCTGGCAACACTGGGCTCACATCCCCCTTTTAGTAAGGGCATTGCACCTTCTAGTTTGCCACATCTACTCCCTACCGTTTATTTACCTGCCAGGTTCCTGATCTAGTGATTCCTGATTTAGTCCATCCCACCCATTTTCCTGATGAGAATGTGGGGGGCGGAAGTTTTCCCACTGTCACACAGCATGTGGCCTTAGAGCTGGATGGAATCATGCATGCTTTTTCTGACCTCTTAATTGTTTCCACCAAACCATTCTGCCTCCTTTGGTATGCAGGCTAAAATTGGGAATTGTGTGAAAGTGGGTCCCAGGAAGTTATCTGCAGATCAAAGTGGACCCCAGTAGGAGATCATTTGGAGCAGTAATTTAATCAAGACAAGGGCCAAACCACTTTAGATTTATTCTGGATGAGGGCAGATCCATATTGAGGAATTGAGCAGAAGCAGAGTGGACAGCAGCCCCATATTTGAGTTTATAGTAGTCTCTCACAGCCTTTCCCTTACAGTCTCAATAAAGACACAATTTAGGCTTCTGGATGCTGGAACATTTGTCAATTCTGGCAAGTCTGGTTATCAGAAGTTGTTTTCAGGTCATGGAACACCTGACCTGTGAGTCAAGACTGTTGCATAGGGCTACAAAGGTAATCTGCTGTTTTGCCTGGCTTATCCTCTAATCTGGTGCTTCTCAGACTATAATGTACACACAATTCTTGTAAAATCCAGATTTTCACCCAGTAGGTCGGGGTGGAAACTGAGATCCTTCATTTCTGACAAGCTTCTAGGTGATGCCAATGCTGCGGGCCCCCTAGGCCCAACTTCAAGTAGTGAAGCTTGGGACTCGTTGTGCTCCTGTTTATTCTTGAGGGTCACTGCTGCATGGCAGCCAAAAGGAGGAGCTTGGAATCCCACAGACCTGGGCGAGAACCTCAGCCCACCCCTTACTAGCCAAGTAACCTTGGGCAGGTTGCTCATCCTTCTGTGCCTCAGTTTTCTCATCTGTTCAATTGGAATCAAAGACTACTTACTTCCTTAGGAGGATAAGGAAGGGAAAATAAACATGTGGCTCCAGCACAATGTCTCACTCATGGGAAGCGCTCTTTATAAGTAGCTCTGTTATTGTGCATTTTGTTGTGGGATTCCTCATAGGAGGTGATGCATTCTGCATGCTGGCTGGCCCCTTATCTTTCAGTCTCAGCTCCTACGTCACTTCCTCAAAGAGGCCTTCACTGATCCCAAATGTCCCTGTATTAAGGATTTAAGAGCATGCATTCTATTAGAAAGGGAGAGCAGGGATTATCTCTTGAGGCTGATATGCATAGAAAGGTCACTGTTTTTATTTAGATTGTAAGTTAATTTAGGGCATCTTTTATTTTTTTTTGGCGGGTGGGGGGTGGCTAAACACTTCCCTGCTAGTCTACATAGTCCCTTCATGGGAATTAGAAAAAGGCACAGCTTGGCCAAGCGAGCAGGGACTGTATTTCAACTTACACCTCCACTCAGCTGGACATCTTTGTGCAGTATACAAACTATACAACCTTATTTGACAACCCTAGTACTAATGCTTTCCCATGCTACCTCATGACCAGCCTCTGTTTAATCCTGCCGCCTGGATAAAGTCCCTTTTATAAATTTTCTTAACTCCATAAAAATCATCACAGTTGGAATTAGGTATTTTGGGAATTATTTATTTAAAATCCGTCCCCTCTGCTCGACTCTGTATTCCATCACAGCAAAGACTACATCCATCTTGTTTCAGGCCACATCCCCAGTGCCTAGCATGGTAATGGGTACATAGGAGGTGCTCAATAAACATTTGTTGAATGTTTCAGCAGCTTATTGTCTCCCAGGAGAGGTAGGATTCTTACTGAAACAGCTGTGGCATGGGGCAGAGCTAAATGAGTGGTGCAGCCCCAGGGAGGGAGATGTCACCCTCATCTGAGGTCCTCTGGGAATGCTCGCAGAAGAGGAGGTGTTTGGGGGCCTAACAGGATAGGTAGGGGTTGGTTCATTAGACTGCGATGAGTGGGAGGGTGTTCTTGGCAGTGGGAGCAGCAAAAGCAAAGGTGCAGAAGGAGAAAAGTTCAGTGTGTTCCTAAGACAAGTCACAAACTGTGATCAGCAGACTGGCCAAATATGTTTTGTGAATTAGCTGCCAATATTTAAAAATCAGGAGATTTCCCATCAAGATCCCAATTTCCTGATTCTCTTGAAAACTGGGGAAGATTCCACTGACAGCAATTGACTGCCATTGAAAAATGACCATCCCTTTAGAAAGTCTGTGCTTGCTCCCGTTTGCATAGTCCCCACCTTTTCCCATTTTGTTCCTACATCCAGCTGTCTCCACTCATTATTGTCCCTTACTGACCTGGCTTTGGAGCTGGCTGGTAGAATATTTTTATTAGTATATGGGAATTATAAGGAAAGAAATGTTAGTAATGAAAGTTGGGTCAGATCCTGCAAGCCCTTGAATGTCAGACTAAGGAGGTTGGCCGATACTCACCCTAAAGGAAATGAGAAGTCACTGAAGGTTTTTGAGCATCCAGGTTCAAAACAGCTGTAGGGGACTCTGAGAAGGTCCTGGTGGACTGTAAGGACCATACAGAAGAGGCTAGATAACCTAGAAAGGGGGCCTGAATGCCACACTTTTTTTAGAGTGGGGAATAACAGGCCTCCTCAGCTGATTAAGAGGTAACCTGGTAACTCTGCAGAGATTTTAAGGGTCTTCTCCAGTTCCAGAGCACCACCCACAGCTCTCCTGGCCAAGTCAGTTCTGACTTAAAAAGAAGGAGCTTCGTGCCAAGGATGCTGGTAAAGTTCTGGAAACCAAAGGAGCTCTGCACGAGGCTTTCAAAGAGAAAAACACATGGACCTGATGCCGGGTATGATGCTGTAGCCTTACTAAGAGGAGGTAGGGGAGGAAGTGGGGAGGGGCAGGAGATGGATGAGTGCATCCAAAAGGCAGAATTTTAATGTAAAACGCCTCTGATCACTGTCACATAGGTGACATCTAACTTGTTTTTGCTTAGCCTTGAATCTTTTCAAAGCCCAATCTCTTATTTTTCTTTTAAATAACTGTTTTCTCCTGTTTATAAAAATAACATACCTTCATTAGAAAAAATTGGGAAAATATAGAAAAATAAAGAAGATAATAATCACCCATAATCCTACCACACAGAGGTAACACTAATGTGTTTGATGGATTTCCTTATATATTTTTTCCAGTGTATTTATCCTTTTTTAAAGCAAAGTTGGGGTCATATTTTATATACAATTGATTGCCTTTTTCACTTGATATTATACTATGAATCTTTTACCATGACAATATACTAATGCATTCTTTTTTGTAAAATTGTTAAATAAAAAATTTATTTTCAAAAAGAAATAATGTTGGTATCATTTTTCCAGGCTATTAAATACTCTGAAAAAGTATTTTGCTTGTTGTTTCCTGCCATTCTCAAAGTACAGCCAGGAGCCTGACTTCTTTCATCTTGTGAAACAGTTTAAATGTTTTTACAGAGAAAACTGAGACACAAAGATGAAGTAATTTATCTACAAGCATGTAGCTAGCAGCTAACTGAAGGCCTTCTGGGTCTAAGTTAGTGCTGGGGTGGGGCTGGAGGTGGGAAGCTGCCCCCTGTACCCTCTACCATTATAGTTAGTTTAGATAATGCCAGCTATGCTTTAAATTCTGGGACTCAAGGAAGGCTTTAAACTGGGTGCAGTTAATCTGGGTGGGCTTCGTGGAAGAGGTAGGTTTTATGCAAGATCTGGAAGTCCTTCATATTCTTCGGTAAGTTAGTGGCAGTGCTGGGAAGACACCCAGGCTAATAATAACCCGCCTTTATGTTTTGGCAAGCACCCTTTCATACTTGTCACGTTATTTAATCCTCACACCCAATTTTCTGAAGCACTGTTTTTTTCACCGATTTAAAAATGAAGAAGCAGAAGCAGGGAGATGAGGTAACCTGCTCAAGATTACACAGCTAGTAACAGATATGAACCCAGGCAGCCTGGTCCCAAGGCGGTACCTGTCATCCATCCACACACCCTCCCTGCTTTGGGCTGGAAGAATGGAGCAAGCAGGGCCAAGGTTTTCTCCCGCCGCGGAGGCCACATACAGCTGCGACTCCCAGGCACAATGGGCTCCACCCTCGACTGGAAACGGAAGGGCGTGCGGGCCAGCGCGGGGTGAGCGCGGCGGTGCGCTGCGGACGCGCAGGCGGTGCCCGGGAGGACTCGCGGGCCGAGGGGCGAGCGACGGCGGCCCGGCGGGGGAGGGCGCTCGCGAGGAGGCTGTGCCAGTGACGCCGTTTCCAGCGCCGCCGGTTTCCTCAGGATTCGCCAAGTGAGAAAATACAAATAAAAAATAAAGGATTCTCTGGGGCATTCGGCATCGCAGCGGCCAGTCCACTCTGTGAAACAAACTCCATCAAGAAAGAAACAGAGGACTTGGAATCAAGAGGCCCTTCCTGAGTTCTAGTTCTGCCTCTGCCACGATCTGACTGTGTGACCTTGGGCAAGTCGCTTCCCATCTCTGGGCCTCAGAGATTAAAGCTGACTTTTTCACCCGGCTTTTGCAGCTCACCGCTATGTGGCCGGCTGGGAGTGGAGTCTTCAAGGTGGTTTGGTGGAAACTGGCGCTGTTCGCAGGGTTCTGGGTCCTGGAGCAGACTCCCACACGGCTTCTGCCCCTCATCCCCACTCACGGCCCTTGCGAGCCGGTAGGCGCGGTGGCGCGGAACTCCGGCAAACAGCTCACGCTTCGCTCACTAATAAACCGTGGGGAACAAGCCCCCCACACCCGCCCTCCCGCCCTGTGCCAATGAGAGTGAGTGTCTGTGCCCAGGATCGGCACACGGGAAGGGAGGCTCTTGAATTCTTCCTTTCATCTTTGTTTCCGAGGGTCCAGCTCACCTGAAGAGCGCCCAGCCTTCAACCTAACAGCTCACGCATGCAGCCCTCCGTTCATCCTTCACAGGGTAGGGGACTAAGCGTGCTCAAGCAAAGCCATTTGCGTGGAACTCTTCCCCGGCCCTCCAGTGCCTCTGATGTTACATCAGAATTCCTTAGAATGGCTGTGAACGCCTGTCTGCTCCTGCCCCCAATCAGCCTCCCAAACTCCATTCCCGGTTCCCCTTTCCCCTTAAAGAACTCAATGATTTTTTAAAGCAGAGGCTCAGTACTCAGGCACCCAGGTTGAAATCCTGAGTTTACCAGCTCATAGCTATATGACCTTAGGCAAGGTACTGCAAACCACCAAACCTCGCTTTCCTAATCCCTTAAAATGGGAGAGGTAGCACCCATTCCATAGGACTGTGGGAAGATTAAATGAGTCACTTAGCATACATAGTTCCTGGAAAATAGTAAGCTCACTCTAAGTGCTTGTTGTTACAACACTTCTCAGCCCACATTTGTCTACCACCCCTTACTTCCTCAAGCTTGTCACACTCTTTCCCAATGGTGTGCTTCCTTGTATACCACCTGGACATCCTTCTCTTTCCCCCTTTCCACCCAGTAGGCTCCTACACACCCTTTAAAGCCCTAATCAAATTCCATTGCCTTTCTGAAGACTTTTCCATCCTTCTCCCTAGCAGAGTTAAGTGTTCCTTTCTCCTCTTTCTGCCCCTTACCACCTTAACCCAGTGACCAATGTAGCATCACCAGTGTTGGGACAACCAGCTTTATGGCCTGTTGGTAGACCACACAGCTCCTCCACCCATGAAGTCTTTCTGCCAAAAATCTTGAGCTTAAATCCAAACAGGCCTTTAGAGTTCGCTTCAGTTTACAGGAAATTCAGGGGATGGAGGAACAAGCACATTGAACACCAGGAAAGCAATAAGACAAATCCAGCATTTACAGTTTATAAGTTTATAAGACAACTGCCATGATACCTTAAGAGTCAGTGCTGTGAAAACAAAACAATACAAAAGCAATAACAGTGGGGGAAAGGGTTGTTCTAGATTTAAAGAGACCTAAGAGTCTAACAACAAAATGTAATATGTGATTTTAACTGTATCTTGGCTTATTAGTTTGAAAAACATTTTTAAAGCTATAAAAGACCTATTTTTATACAATGGGTATTATTGAATATGAAATGGATATTAGGTGATACAAGGACGTAATTGTTAATTTTATAAGGTGTGGTAAGTGTGTTATGATTACGTAGGAGAATGCCCTTATTTTTTAGAAATGCATGCTGAAGTGTTAGAATATCTGTAATTAACTTTGAAATGGTTCAGTCACAAATTTTATATATAGTGAGATGAAGTAAATATGGTAAAATATTGACAATAGTTGAATCTGTGTGTTTGATAGGTTTTTGTGTGTGTCTGTGTTTTAGAACATCTTAAATTTTTAATCCTTTCTTTACAGGTACCTAGACCACTTTTGATTAAGAAAACTGTAGAAAGTTAGTAACTGCCTTGAGCGGAATGCCAGGCAGTGGCACGTGTCAATTTTCCAGAGTCCTGCTTTGTGGGGTGTCTGAATGCACTGCTCCGGGTCCCTGTTCACAATGGCTGGAATCAGTCGCCGCTGGCAGGTTTTAGTCCACAGGTCACTTTTCCCCTTATTCCTTTGTAAACTTTTCAGCATTTTTACAGAATTTTTTATGGTCCTTGGAGTATTCTTTGGCTAGGTCAGCCCGAAGCGGGTGCTCAGGCTGGGGGTTGTTCACCAGTACAATGAGGGACTAGATTACTTGGTCGGTTTTGGTGGCTGGCTTCCAGTTTTCAACACTAATTATCAGCAGACAGACCTGCCCCTTTTCATTGATGTTTGGATGAGAGATCTTTGTTTTAAATGTGATCTTTGGTGGTTTGAATGGATACTCTGCTGGAAAGTTGATTTCAACTCTGAAGTCCCCCTTGTCATATGGAGGGTTGTCAGGGACAATAAGCCCTTGCCAAGTCAATAAATTAGCTTCATCAACCTGGATGTTATGGAAGTTTTTCATCCCACATTTGTGGATTTCTTCAAGCTCTTTCATCAGCCTCCTGCCGCCATCTTGGATCTGGTGCTGCTCAGATAGGTTTTTAGTGTATTTTTCTTTCTGTTTTTCTGTACATTTCAACATTTCATCATGAAAGTTTGTTTTGAATTATTCCTTTTTTGGGACCCTATAGTAGTTTTTTCAGTCTTCATTAAAGCACAAATCACAATATTCTGAGGTGATTGATATATACCAACAGGTCTTCCCACTCAGGTTACAGATTACAAGCTCCAGGGGTACGTTCCAGGTCTGGATCATCTTTATTTCTCTCATAGTGCCAATTATTACTATGGTAAGTGCTCCATAAATATTTGCTGAATGAATGAAGACTTGACTACAGCTTTAATGCATGGTTCATCACTAAACTTACTCTTAGGAATTTCCAGAATGAAAAATGATTATGGCAAACTTTTATCAAGCACTTACTATGTGCCAGGCTTGGTGCTAAACCCCTAAATGCATTGTCTCATGTAATCCTCACAGCCATGAAGTAAGTAAACTATTGATTCCTTGTCACAGATAAGAAAACTGACACACAGGTGAAGAAACTTGCCCCAAGATCATTCAATTGGTAGTGACAGATGCTTTGGTTCTAGCCAATACACTACATCACCACGTCCCTTTCTTGTACCCCTCTCTGGGCATACATAATTATGTGGGTACCTGGCTTAATGCTTAACTCTCCTCAAAAGCAAAGGAAAGAAAATCTATATCCACGAAAAAATTTGTACACAAACGTTTGTAGCACCGTTATTTATAATAACCAAAAGGTGGAAACAACCCAAATGTCCATCAACTTGAATGGATAAACAAAATGTGGTATGTCCCTACAATGGAATATTATTCAGCCATAAAAAAGAAATGAAATACTGATACATGCTACAATGTAGAAGAACCTCAAAAACATTATGTTTAGTGAAAGAAGCCAGACATAAAAGTCCCCATATTGTATGATTCCATTCATGTGAAATATCCAGAATAGGTAAATCCATAGAGACAGAAAGCAGATTAATGGCTACCAAGGGATGGGGGAAAGGAAAAATGAGGACTGACTGCTTAATGGGTGTTCCTGTTTGCTAAAGCTATCAGAAATGCAATATACCAGAAATGGATTGGCTTTTACAATGGGGGTTTATTAGTTCACAGAATTACAGTTCTAAGTCATGAAAATGTCCAAATTAAGGCATCAAGAGGTAGATACCTTCTCTGAGGAAAAGGCTGATGGCAACTGGAACACCTCTGTCAGCTAGAAAGACACATGGTTCTTTGCTCCCAGATTGCATTGCTTTCAGCTTCTGATTCCAGTGGCTTTCTCCTTAAGCATCTGTGGGTTCTCACTTAGCTTCTCTGGGGCAAACTCTGTGCTTCATCTCTTAGCTTAGTATCTCCAAATGTCTGGGTCTGTGTTGGCTCTGAGCTCTCTTCAAAATGTTTCTGCCTTTTATCCTTCATAGAGGATGCCAGTAAACTAATTAAGACCCACCTTGAATGGGTGGGGTCACAACTCTATGGAAATAATCTAATCAAAAGGTCCCACCCACAATAAGTCTGTACCCACAAGATTGGATTAAAAGAATGTAGTCTTTTTCTGGGGTACATAACAGATCCAAACCAGCACAGTGGGTGAGGGGTTTCCTTTTGGGGTGATGAAAATGTTTTGGAACCAGATAGAGGTGATGGTTGCACAACATTGTGAATGCACTAAACGCTACCACATTGTACACTTTTAGAAGGCCTTATTTTATGTTATGTGAATTTCACCTCAATTTTTAAAAAAACAGAATGAAGTACTGGTCCGTGTATAACATGATGAACCGTGAAAACATTATGCTTAGTGAAAGAAGCCATTCACAAATATATGATGCCACTGATATGAAATGCCCAGAATAGGCAAATCCATAGATATAGGAAGTCTATTAGTGGTTGCTTAGAGCTGGGAGAATTGGGAGGTTGATAGCTAAAGGGTACAGGGTTTCTTTCTGAGGTGATTAAAATGTTCTAAAATTGAAGTTAAGATGATTGCACAATTCTGTGACTACTAAAAACCACTGAATTGTACACTTTAAATGGATGAATTGTATGGTATGTGAATTATGTCTCAATAAAGCTGGGGAAAAAAGTTGAGGGAATATCTTATTTACCAATTAATCTGCCCATGCTAGTTGAGCAAATAAATTGAGCTAATGAATGGCTTTTTCCCTTGCAGTTGCCAGAAATCTGCCACATTTCCAAAGTCCAAAATGAATTCCTTTGACAGCCTCATGGGCATGCTTGCTCCTAGCTCCCAGGAATCTATTAGTACACTAATAAGAAACCTGATAATTCGATAAATAATTTCTGAGGTTGCCAGTACACTCCAGAAGAAGAGAGAAATGCATAGACAATTTCATCCAGACAGAAACTGTGGGATTACAGAGCAAGGGGCCACCAGGATGTTCTGTCTGGAAAAGGGCCCCTGAGATCTCACTGTTGTCAGTTTCTACTTGTAAAATTCAAGTCATTTATCTGGATTTAGTTGACCATTCCTGGTTTGTTTTTTCCCCTCATCCTCATTGTTCAGAGGGACTCTTGTAATGAAAGTTCCAAAATAAAATAACTAGTGAGGTTCTGTGGAAATAATTTAAGTGAGGAGCACTACAAAACTTCAATGGACATTGATCACCTGGCAAGTGCTTGTTCAAAACTCCGGTTCCTGGGCATTTTCCCTGGAGATTCAGATTCTGTAGGACTAGAGTGGGGCCAGGAATCTTCCCTTTTTAATAAAGCAGCTAAGGTGTCCCTGATACCGGGGACAATTGATCATATTAGAAAGTGACCTAAATGAAGAATAGATAGGAGGAATGGGCATATGTATGTTATATCAGGTGGAAAAACAGGTTTGCTTTAGTTACTGTCACTGTTACAGAACTGATGTTTGTTTGGCCTCACCATGACATTGCCATTGCCACTTGACCTGTGAGGAGATTTGCAGTCAACAGTGGTTGTTTGTTCTTTTTGCTGATCCAACAATATCCTTCCTTCTGTTAATAGCACCCATATGTTGCTTAAGGAACTTCTCCCCATCTCATGCATGTGATTCAGGTGAAGCTAATTCCTGGTGAACATGTGACTCTGCTCCACCAGAGTCTTGCATCCCCTGACCACAGTGATTGGTTCAGGAATGGTCATGTGACTTGATTACAGCCAATGGGACTCAATTCTGGGGTTTTCATCTTAACTTGGGGGAAGAAAGAGACTCTCTCTTGTGTCTGTGATGGCTAAGAGGAGATGATGTAAGTCCCCATGGGTGTGGGGGGGATGGGAGGCCCTGTGAGACTGGAGCCCACACAGAAGACAGCAGTTTGGAGCAATGGAGACAGGAAGGGGCATCCTCTGATGATATTTCTTGAGCCCCTAGATCCAGCTACCTTCTGGACTTATGGGATGTGTGGTCCAACTTTTGCCCAAGTCAATTTGAGTTGGATCTCTGTGACTTAAATGGTTCACTCCCTTTTGCCTGTACTCTGGCCATGTTGGCCCCAGGAGAGGTGTTGCTTAAGCCTGGCACCCATCACCAGTGTCCCACCCCAAAGTGCTTCATCCAAGTGGACATCAGGAGAAGCCATTGAAGGCAAAAGAGGATTGATAGAAGAGTAGCCCCTCAAACTAGCATTACTGAGCACAAGTGCCATGGCTAGGCCCTGTAGTAAATATATAGACATCTATTTACTCATTTTGTCCTATAACAACTCTATGAAATA
>PVKY010009552.1:0-13221 GCA_004027775.1 Bradypus variegatus
ACCAGGTGCTCTTGGGAGACTTGAATATTTGTGATGGTGCATTGTAAACTGCCAAGTTCCCATAAATATTAGTGGGAAGTAGTCCTGTTTCTGTTTTGGAGGATATGATTTGGCTGCATCTGAAATTCAATGTGGAGTTTGGAAGTTGGCATGGATTTCGGAAAAGAAAAGGCCATGTAGCTTTTGTGTTGCAACCAATATAAATAATGGGGAAAAATTACTGACCAGCATCTTCTCTTTGTTTAGCTCAGTAAAATGTCTCTCCATCTCACTCCACGTGGACCAGAGGGACCTCTGGACTTCTATGGTGGGCAGAATAATGGTCCCCAAAGATGCTTACTCCTGACCCCTAGAACCTGTGACTATATTAGGTCACCTGGCAAAGTTCAGGCTGCAGATGGAGTTGGGGCTCTGACCAGCTGACCCTCAGATGGAGAGCTTGTTCTGGATTACCTGGGTAGGCCCAATGTATTCACAAGGGTCCTTAAAAGTGAAAGAGGGAGGCAGGAGGGAGAGAGTCAGAGAGAGGTGTCACTATGGAATAATGGCGGGAGACACAACACTGCTGGCTTTGAAGATGGAGAAAGGGGACCAAGGGGTGTGGGGGCCTCCAGAGGCTGGTAAAGACAGGAAACAGGTTCTCCCCTAGACCTTCCAGGAAGAATACACCCTTGCTGATACCTTGATTTTAGCCCAGTGAAACTTATATCAGAATTCTAACCTTCAGAACTATAAGATAATAAATTTGTGTTGTTTTAAGCCACTAGGTTTTCGATAATTTGTCATGGCAGCCATAGGAAACAAAATGAACACAGTTGCCATTTGAGGACCCTGCAGCTGAATTGTGGTGAAAGTGACTTCCAAAGAGACATATGTGGAAGGGCAAGAAAAACCCCAGTGAACCTCCAGTGGGAATCACTTCCTCTGAGTTGTAAAGTCCTAGGCTGGAAAATGGCCATTTAAGGATTGTGGAGAGTAATGTGTTGCTGTCACTAGGCTAAGAAACGCCATGCAGGATACAGGGTGGACATGAGCCTTCTCCCCAAAGACAGTGCATCCCAGGCCACAGGATTCAAGCTTGTCAAGAACTAGCAGAAAGGATAATGGAACATCAGTCATGTCATCCATGCCCACGGTTTCAACCACTCCCTAATGGGTGATGTATGGTCACATGTTGCAGATGACTGGAAAATTATTTTTGAATAAATAAAGGAATGATTCTCAACTCTATACAATCAGAGCAACCTCTCCCCAAAGCTCTGGTGGCCTTTCCTGAAGCTTCAAGTGGCTCCTAACAGTAGGAAGAGAGGGTGGACTTACCGCATCCCTGTGCATCCTGACTGGCTTGACTGGTGGCTGAGACCCTGTGGAATCCTTCCACGCACCCATACCATGTCCTGGGAGAGGCTCCAAAGTGGTCCCCTTGGAGGAAGCGGATGGAGGTGTCTGCAGGGAATGTCTTGGAATCCAGATGAAGCTGGAAGGCACCACTTTGGATCAGATCTGTAAAGCGCCCAATGAGATCCTTGCCCACTAAAGCCTCCTCTGAAAGACACAGGGTGAGGCAGGAGGTCATCCCATTGTTCTCTACAAGGGCCAGAGAGGACCAGGGGGACAGAGCATAGCAGAATGTCCCCACTGAAAGGAGACTTAGGCACTATCCACTAAAATTAGCTGGTGTCTCATTTTACAGAGGGAGAATCTGAAGCCCAGAGAAGGGGATTGACTAGCCCAAGGTCAGATGGGAGTCAAAAACACAACTAGGACTCACACTCAGGTCTCCTGGCTCCTGTCACTCTTGTGGCATCATGTTTCCCACATTGGTGTAAGATATCATGTCTTTAGTCACTAATCTGAGGGGCATTATCCAGATAGACACCAGCCTCAAACTCTGCAAGCCACTTAACATGTCTGAACCTCAGATTCCCCATCTGAAAATGGGCCTGGGAATGCTTCTTGCAGTTGTCAGATCATGAGAGATAATGAGAGTGAAGATGGTACTCAAAGGGGAGGAGGAGACTTCAGGAGGCCATGGGGACTTCTGCATTAGTGTTTAGCTAACCACAGAGAAGGCCTCCTGCTGTTGAACTGTGGGTATTTCCTAGGGAGAAAGTAACTGGGGCAGATCCCAGCATGAAGCAAGCATTTATGCTGCAAGAGGCTGCTACATAGCCAGCAAATGGCCTAAAACCACAGTCATCATTGTTGCACAACCGAAGCTAGGAATAAACATCTACAATTGCAGCTTCAAACCCACCCTCATTATCCAGGTTTTCTAGAGGTAAAACAGATGGGACCCTTAATTCATAATGCTAAGTGGGGGGGGTTCCCACAGATTAGTGCCATGAGGACTAGAAAATGGCAGTGATACAAGCTATCTCCTGTATACTCTGGTAACATATTCTAGAAGTTCTACCATAGAATATAGGGTAAGCTTCAGCCAGTCCTGGCCTTGGGGCGATTGGCCATTGGAAGGTACGGAAGAAAGTAGAGTTGCCCCACCCTCTGGTCAGAAATATGTGGATTATTTTCCACCCTGCCTGAAAGCTCAGGCTAAGTGTGGTGCATACTCACAGTAGCTTAAGAAATTCACTCTTCTCTTTCTTAGATCTTTCTGCTTTCTCAATTTATGCAAAACATAATTGCCCTGTTTTCAATAGTGTACTAGAGTGTTTAAATAACGTTAAGTGGTCAGAGATGGTTTATAATTGGAAATGGATGGAAAATAAATTATAAAACAATGTGGACCCCCTCACCCTATCCTTCTCTCCCCTTCTTCACATCTTGTGTCTCAACTCTGTGCCCAGAAAATCAAAAGAAGAATTAAAGATATTCACAAAAGCACAATCAGGGTCTTTGTTTTCAACGGTATTATTTAACTCGAGTAAGCTACTGACCAGAAGTTCATTAATATTTGTGAATATTTTTAACAGTAAGCTCCCAACATGGACCAGCTCTGTAATTCTCCCCCCGACTGCTCACAGAAAGGCCACGTTGGCTTCCCTGAGGAGACTCAGCGAGGCCACATACCTTCTTCAAGGCAGCCAGGTAGGAAAACATACCAATGTCATGCAAATCAGGAAGGGCAGCTTCTGGGATGTCCTGGAGCCGAGTTTTCCATGTAACATTCACCCCTAAACGCTCCATGCTCAGACACTCCACCTGCACTGCCGAGTCATCGCAGACAGGAAGAGAAAGCGGGTCCCCCGAAGTTCTCACCTGCTTGGAGACACATGCTTTCAGTTCAAGGACACAGGACAGGAAGCCGACTTAGTTGAGCTCACAGCAGGCACCAGACCACAGCTAATGTTATTCCACCTCCTCCTCTTGTCTATATCCGGAGTGGGGCATTAGTAACCCCTTCCCCCATGGGCGGGCAATGAGGTTCCAAGAAGCTGAACCACGTGCGGGTCACACAGCTTACAAAGTTATAAATGGGGTCAGAGCCAAGCCCTGTGCATGGAAAGCCCAAATGCTCCCAGTTGATGTCACCTGCCTTGAGAATCTTTCCCCCACTGAACGCAAATTTCCCTGGTGAAACAACTTCAGCCGACTCTGCTTACTCACCATGCACATACCCATAGGACCCAATCCCTCCTTCCTTTGAGCTCCTGTAGCCTCCCCTGGCTCCAATATTTTGGATTCACACCCTGACGTTTCCCCTGGCCTGAGCGGAGCCACAGTCAGTGCCTGCTGAACGTCTGTCAGATGGACAGACAGCAGACATTTGTATGACCTGCTGAGTCCCGAGGGCAGGGCCTGCCACAGGTTCAGGTCAATGCAAGCTTCACACTGCTCTCTTCAACCATCCTCTTTGAAAGAGAGACTATATTCATCTGCAGAAACCTGTGAGGAAGTTCCTTTATCTAAAATTTGGGTGTCAAGAGGGCGCGAGAAAGCTCTGGATGCCTGAGGGGAAGGTGCTGTGAGAGGAAGTGAAGGCCCCTGGCCCCAGCCCCCGTTCAGTGTCCATTTGGCCCTGGCCCTCAGCCTTTGGCAGGAGAGGCCTCAGTGGCTTCTCCCGGCCCAGTACAGCACCCTCTGCAAGCAGGCTCTGGACCACAGTCACAGGCCGGCTGGGTATGGAGCTGTCACCCCACACGCCAGACTCGCACCACCAAGCTCTGACTATTTGCTGCACCCCCTGCTGAATCCCATGATGAGGGGGAGTGGATGTGGGTGTTCATATAATTGTTATTTAATGAGAACCTGCCGTGTATCAGGCACTCAGTGTTAATAGAGACAACAGGGCATAGTTTTGGACATTTTCCAGCAGGCCCTGTGTGAAGTGCTTTAAACACACTAGCTAATTTAATCTCCAAAACAAACCCATGGACTCTAGACTATCATTATCCCACCTTACAGAAGGGCACCCCACGCAGGGAGACTGAGGAGCTTTGCCCCAGGTCACACAGCCGAACAGTGGTGGAGCCCCGAGATCCTATGATCCTAACCACCAGGCTGCAGGTAAAGAGCAGGTTTTGGGGCCGTGGATTAAGTCATTTAATCCACCCTTCAAGATAGGCGTCACTACCCCCATCACACAGATGATTAACGAGAGGCTCAGCTAGGACAGCAAAGGCCCAGGGCACAGGGGGAGGAAGCAGTAGCGTCAGGGCTTCATCCCAGACCCGACCTACTAGAAAGCTGGTGTGTGTCTCCAGCTTCCGAGGAATGACACAGCCCTGCCCCCACGATCTTAGACGTTGTCTGTCTCCTGGTCACATCTGACACCTTTTATAGGAAGCTTCTGCCACCAGGCCCCTGCCCAGGCTGCCTCTTGATCCCTTTGTCAGTCTGGTCCACAGCTCTTTAGGTTCCTAGTGTTCCGGAACATTCTGCTTCTCGCCATGTGAGGTTTAAGTTCCCCATCTTAGTAAATGGCACCACCACCATGCATTCGCCCAGTTCCTCAAGCCAAAACCCTAGCCATCCTTGATTCTTTCCCTCACGACACATGGCTGCTACCCAGTCCTGCCAGCTCAGTCAAGTCCTCCTACTTGTCAAATCTGCCCTACCACCCCTGAACCCCAAACTCCCCACAGCTGAGACAACTGCAAGGCTCTGCTAGCTAATCTCTCTACCTCTACCGTCACCCCCTAAAAGCCCATTCTCCACACAGCAGCCACAGCAAACTCTAAAACCTCTGTCATACTATGGCACTCCCTTAATCTCAGTGCCCAGCAGCTTCCCATCACAGGTAGAATAAAAGCCATTGCTGTAGCGGTGGCCAACACAACCCTGCAGATCCACGTGCCCACCTCCACGGCACCCCACTCAGGCGGGTCTCCTTGATTTTAGGGATCTCACCCAGCACGTTCCCACGGCAGGAGCTCCACCTTCCTCTGTCCTTGGCACAGATTCCTTCCCGCCAGATGTTCATAAGCCTCAAGCTCACCTCACTCAGGTCCACTCAAATGCTGCCCCCTCAGAGGCCGTCACCAGCCCGTCCGTCTACAGTCACCCCCATCACACTGCCTTCCCTCTCCAACGCTTGCCCTGCTTTGTTTCTCTTCTTGGCGCTCACCACTGTCTGACATATATTTGGTTATCATCATCACCCTGGACTGAAAGCTCCTGAGGGCAAAGAGTTGATCTCACTCATGCTATATCCTCAGTGCTCAGTGAAAACAGAGCCTGGCCTATAATAGCCACTCCCACAGTTGCTAAATGAAAGAATGAATGAATGAACAAATTGGGGTAATGGATGAGCCCAGACAGAACTGGATCTACTAAGTTATGCGAAGTCTTGGGCAGCTTGCTCACCTTCTTGGGGCTTCAGTGAATTCACTTTAAATCCAAGGCTGATGCTACCCACTGCATGGGTGCTGTGATGATTACGGATAAGGAATGTAGAGCTGCTGGCATTGCGCCGGGACAGAGCAAGTGGCTGATAATTAATAGGTATTGCCGATGTTGGTGTAAGTACATTTCTTTGGATGAAAGCACAAAGTCTATATATGTTTTCATTTCTTTTAAAATCAATATTCTCTGTATTAAGTTGTGTGAAAACTTGTGTTCTATAAAATTCTTAACACAAACTGCCAAAAACAGAATTGCTCTGATGGTTTAACAAACTTTGATCAGAACAGGGACTTATCTCATTGGGTGAATTTTGAAGACTCCACTCTGTGAACACTTGGGATCTCTAATCACCCAAGCCTTTGTGTGTCACACAGCTGAAAAGCCCTGACATTCCCTAGTTACAGTGCTATGACTTTCCAGCTGGCATGTCGTAATCTGCAGGCAGCATCTGAAAGGCCTCCTTGCAGGGTTGGCGAGAAGCCTCCTGGCACCGTGGTGCACAGCATGTGCCTTCCTTCTGTGTCAATCTTCCTGCCCCCATGTTCTTGTCCTTCTTCGTAAGGGGTTGGCGCTGCACCATGATCACAGCACCCTACTCTGCCTGGCTCTACCGTTTCCTAGCAGTGTGACTAAGGGCCCACGATTTTAACTCTGGCCTTCATTCTCCTCATTTACAAAATGCTCATCCTCATAATAGGGCCCATCTGAGGACTGCATTGGCCAGTGCATGCAAATGGATGCACAGACAGGCACGTAATAGGTGCTCAGTGCCCGTTTGACATCTTACCCAGAAAGAATGATAAATAACAAGACAGATGAGAATTCCACCTCTACCACTCTGTAATTACCCTTGGCCAAATTATTTTCCCATTCTGAGCCTCAGTTTCCCCATAGTCTCATTTGGGCTCAGTGCAAACCCTCCCTGCAGGGAAGGCCAGGCCATACCTGGATCTGGCAGAAGCCACGGGCCATTAGCTCGTCCAATAGGAAGACCTGGAAAGCCTGCAGCAAGCCCATATAGTCCACACTGCACATCTTGCCCGGTGGGAGCTGGAGCTGGAACTGCCCTTTGGTCTGGACGGTCTGCCATGGCTGGAGCCCTGCAGGCAAGCACCAGAGGTCAGCAGACAGACGTGAGAGGACTGGAGGGTTCTTGGCTTTGCTTTGCTTGGTTTTCCCACTGCAAGAATAACCCTTCCTCATTTAGCCTGGAACACACAAGCACTGCCATTTGACACTGTCACCCTCATGACGGCTTGCTTTTAAAATTATATAGCACCCTCACAGTAAGTTCAGGCCTGCCCCAGCCTCAAAACAGGAGGTGCTTTACATTTTGGGGTGGACACTCTTTTAAAATCTTACAAAAACATATCTCCCCAGAGAAATGTGCAGGCTCACAAAAGTTTGCATACAAACAGAGCCACTGTATACGGCTTGCAGGTTAAGGAAAGACACCGCAGACTATGTGAATGGCATCTTTACGGTTGTTCAGTGCACAACCTGCACAGTCATACATAGCAGCCCTGTGTTCACTTTCAGGAACTCAAGACCCCATACTGTCTTCCCCTTGGCCTAGATCCAATTGTAGCCACCCTGGTCTTGATTTCAGCTTAAGCTGCCCTGTCATAGCCGAGTGATGGGTCACTCATTTGTCCAAATCACATTTTGAACCGTTTCCGGAAAGGGAACCATCTGTATCCCAGAATACTCTGCTACAAGGACTGTCCTTGGATGTCCTGCCCATCATCCAGAGCCTTGTGATCAGGTCTCAGGATCCATCCCAGGACCAGGTCTCTTCCCCAGGAGCCCACTGTGTTGGCAGATCCAGTGCTGCGTCCCCACCACCTGCCCCTGCCCTGTCTGGCTGTGAGAAGACACAGCCACCCTTTGCCAAGGCAGACCCCGAAGAGCCTGGAGGCGCATGCAGCCATGTGCATGTGCCATTGCATGTGTGAGCGTTCGTGTCAGCACAGGAGCAGGAGAGCGGAGCTCGCCCAGCACACTCCAAGCAGGGCCAATATTTCAATAGGACCGAGGCCTGATGCCTACCTGGGGCAGGGTCCTGGCCCCCTACGCTGCCAGGCATTCCCCCTGCAGGTCCTGAGGGACACGGGGAGGGGCTGGGGGTGCCGGGTCACTCTCAGAGGCCAGACATGCAGCTCTGAGCATGTGGCATCTGGAGCACCTCCCTGAAGAATATTCATCCCAAACCAAAGACACCCCAGGACAGCCCGAAATGATGGCCACTCTCCCTGACTCCAGGGCTCTGTGCAGCACATCTGCTCCTTCTAGAAGAAGAGGCTCCATTAGTTCCTCTCTCTGCTCCTGGTGCCACATGGCTTACCATGAAAATGCTACATTTGGGTGGCAATGTGAAGTGAACACACACCCACATTCCGGTCCTCAGCCCTCTGGCCAGGGAGCACCCACAGGTGCAGAAAGACAGTGCCCACTTACGCTGGCAGGCCTGGGGCTGAGGCGGCTCCGACACCCAGCGTCCGCTCTCGAGGCTGCACACCAGGGGCCTCTGCAGAAACGCGCTCCAGTAGCCCCGGCGGCAGCTCAGCAGGCACTGCTGGACGGCGGCCCCGCCTCGGCCCGACGCTTCCTCACACAGGACGGCACCGCCGACCACGGCCGACACGTTGAACGGGAGGGGGCACTGCGGGCCTGGGAAGAGGAAAGAGGAGGGGCGGTGGGCATGAGCCCAGCTCTAGGGAGAGTGCCCCCCACCCCCAGCGGCTTCCCTCCTTGGACTCCTGGGTCCTGCCTCCTCTACGCTCACCCTGGACATGTCTGGGCTCCGGCCTGGGCCTGGCTCCCACCCCCTTTGCCCTCCCCCTGGCGCAGTCCATCCTCCTCACTTTGTGAGGGCACTGACTCCCCCATCTTCATCTCCTGCTCAGACACTCTCCAGAGCTTCCCATCTCTAAACACCATTACCATTCTCCACCTCAAAGCCAACCTGCCCAACACCAAACTCGGCGTCTTCTGCCAGCCCTGCTCCTGCTCAGCACCCCTGGCTCAAGGAGCGGCACCTCCTGCTGCCCAGTTGTCCCTAACGAGGACCAGGGCGCCTCCCCAGGTGGCCCTGCCTCAGACCCAGCATTGGTGACGGCTGTGTGGCTCACGCCTGCCCAGCTGCTCTCATGTCTGCCCCCTTCTCTGCATTCCCACTGCCACTTCCTCCCGTCACACTTTGGTCATCTTTGGCCTGAAATGCCATCAAAGCCTCCTCACTGGGTCCCCTGCATGGGGCCCTCCTTTCTGCTCCCACATCCAATCCATCCTCACTGCTGCCAGAGAAACTGTAGCCGAGGTGAGTGTCAGCTCTCACTGCCCCTGCAGGGCTGCTCCTGCCTTCCTCTCTCCGTGTGGGTCTCCTCCCACCATTCCCTGCCTTTTGCCTCTAGACACACCTGTGGTTCCTGGACATACCACGTTTGCACACACACTTTTACACAGGCCCCCTGCTGCCTGCTCATTTGCCTAGAGGACTTCCTTTTGGCTCTCAAATATCAGCTCAATGCCTCCAGCTTTCTGAGCCTTCGCAGGTTCTCCCAGGCAGGCTTACGTCTCCTTTCCCTGAGCCCCCAGGCCACTGGGCATAGACCTCCATTTCATCAACTATTCTAGACTCTCATATCTGTATGCTGGTCTCTCCACTGGATTGAGGCCACTGGGGGAAAACAGGGTGTCTTTTCCTCAGCTCACCCTGGCTATGGCTCAGTGCTGGCCAGAACACAACTCAAAAAGTATTTGTTAGTAAATGAGTAAAAGAGTGAATTAAAGAACACTCTCAGTGTAGCAATGTCACACCTGATTAGAGATTTAATGACTCATCAGACTCTCAGGCATGGCTTTGCCACCTGTATATGCCTGACTTTAAAATCTGCATCCACATATGATTTGAGGGGGTCCTCAGAGAAGGGGAATGCCTCGATTTGAACCAAGACCAAAACCCAGACCTCTTTCTAGCAAGACCAAAGTCTACAACCTGCACTTCTTTCTGGTAAGACCAGTGGCCTCTGGCCAAGATTTTGCAATGTGATTTGCAGTGAGTTTATTGAGTTGGTTCTCCCTAAGTGCATTGTGAGAGGAGAGGGGTGGGAAGTCAGCCTGGGGGCGCTGGGGCCAGGCTATCCAGCTTTGAATTCTGCTTATCCCTTGCTGGCTGAGCAGCCTAAAGTAAGTTCATTAACGTCTCTGGGACTCTGTCCTCACCCAAGAATGGTGAGGACAGCAGTGATGCCTACTTCCTAGGGAGGATGTAAATCAAAATAAATTAAGGCAAGTAAAGAGCGTAGAAGAGTTACTGACATTAAGTGTTCAATAAATGTTGGCCATTATTTTATTATTATTACCATTAAAAACAAGGGTTGTATATTATGTCCTTGTTTACTGTTGGGCATTTTAGGATTTGATTCTTTCAGAACAAGGACATCAAGCTCAATGTTCTTCAAAGGTAAACTCCCAAGAGAAATAATAAAAACTGATATTTGCCATGAGTTTTGTCATCTGTAAAACTCGCGTCATGATCGGTACTTAATTGGGCCTCACTAAACAGAACTCTACGAGGCAGGCAGCACCGTCGGCAGCAGCGTCTTTGACAGGTAAAGAAACTGACTTAGAGGATTTGGAGGGACAGAGCCAGAATCAAATCAGGGTCTTTTGGTTCTACCCACTAAGCCAGCGGGTTTTCTGTAGACTGGGTGCTGGCTAATGAGGGCTGCAGCCCCTTCTATGGGCTCCCTGGGCACCAGCACACCCTTTCACAGAGCCCCAACACTGCATGTTAGCCCGTCTCCTTGACTCCCCCAAGGGCCCAGACCCATTTTTAGCTTGGGCAGTGGTCTTGGGGCCAAAGGGAAAGTCCCCAGCTGGGCAGGGGACTCCACCGGCCTGGGTGGAGCCATTCTGAGCCCCCTGCCCCAATGTCTCTGTGCCTCCTGTGCCCACCTCTAAGGAGGTGCCCACCTCTAAGGGCACTAAATAACCCTGCCCCTTCCCAACACCACAGCCACCCAAGGGGCAAAGGGGAGGAGGTTTGTGGCAAGCAGTGAAAGCCAGTGTGCTCCTGCCGTGCAAGTCCTCACTATGGCAAGCGTGCACAGTCGGGGCAGCCCACAGGTCTGTGGGGATCTTAGAGCACAGCACAGGCCTCCATTTCGCAGCCGAGGCCGGGGCAGATGAGAGCCCGGGTCTCCTGATGGGATCCCAAGCCAGTGCTCTTTCCTCTGCCCCTTGGGCCTTCCCAGGACTGGAAGACTGGGAAGACTCCTGAGGAAGACCTCAGAATGGGGAAGACCCTTAATCATTCTGAGCCTCCAATGCCCTCAGCAGGCCAGCACCAGACCTTCCTCCAAGAGGCAAGCTCTGGAGATTTCCCTGTCCAGGCTCTCCTTGATTTCATTCCTGGAGGGAGATCCTTTTAGGAAATAGGTGCATGGTGGAGGAACCAACCCCACAGACATCCTGTGTGCCCTTCCCCTGACCCCCACCTGTCCCTGTACCTTTGGAACCCGCCCAGCCTAGGAAAAGGCTGAGGTGTGTGGAGCACTCGCCCAGGGAGCCCCCAGAATGTGGGGAGAGTAGGATTCCCTGACTCACTCTCACAGGCGGGCTGGCTCCCGGCCACGCGGGTCCCAGGCACCTCCTCTCCACTGCCCAGAACGCACCAGCAGCTGCCCTTGGCCGTGTCGCACTGCACGGGGGAGAAGCGCCCATCTCCTGCCCCACAGGCCGGGACATAGCCTGGGCCGACTCTCCTCGAGAGGGCTCCACTCCTGAGCATGTCACAGCGGCTTGGACCTTGACACGAAGACAAGGCAGATGGATAAAGCCCCCGTCTCCTGCTCCCACTGCCGATAAGGCCCCCTCAGCCCGCTGCCCCCAGACCTCCCCAGCCTCACCACCACCACCTGCAGGGCCCTCCAGGGCTAGGGCCACTTTCCCATGGGGCATTGAACTGCCTGGGCAAGGACTGGGCCTTGCCCATTCTACTTCCTCTCACAGAGCTTGAAGGAGATGTGAAGAAGTGAGCAATTAGTTGTGAGCTAAGGGCAGCAACTTGAGAGGGCATTTTAGAGGCACACAGGAAGGCACTGAACTCGGCCACGGGAGAAACAGGCCAGTAAAGGAGCCCTGGAGGGACTGACCTTTGGTCTAAACTTCAGCCAGGTGAGGAGTGGGGGTGGGTGGGAGGATTATGGGTGCAGACCCCGATGGTGAGGGACCAGATGAAAGGGAGTCTCCTTCTTGTAAGGTCTGACTGAAGTGGGAAAGAAGGAGAAGCAAAGGAAGCTGGAGATGCACAGCAGCCAGAAGCACTGGCGCCCATGACCCGTGCCGGGGAGCTTGAACTTGACCCTGAGGATGATGGGGAGTGTCAGTGGTTTTCAGGCAGGTAGGGGGATCTCAGCACAGTGGCCTCTCAGGTCTTCACCCCACCTTCACTGTGGAAAAGGATAGCAGGTGGCACCCCCGGAGCAACTCAGAGGGGCCCAGTCAGGGGCTGGGCATCATGGCTGTGTGGGGGCTCACCCCTCCTTGCCTACTTTAATGGGGGCCTGTGCTGTTCAACACTTTATAAAGAGCAGCTGCACTCCCTGCCTCCCTTGTTTCTCCAGAGGACTTGCTGCGATGCTTGGGTACTACCTCTCTTTGCACGTGCAGGGAGGTCGGGGACTGTGACCCCAGTTGCACAGGTACGGAAGCAGCAGAGCCAGGATGCAAAGCCAACTCAGGGACTCAGCAGCCAGTGCTCGCCAGAGCAAGTGGGGCGGCTACTCACACTGGGCACTGCTGTTGGTGCCAGACAGCAGAGCCTCTCCCGTTACAGGGTCCACACACCAGGGACCGGCGTCCGACATCTGCCGCCCGGCAAACTCCCCTGTCTGAGACAAAACCAAGAGTAAGAGTCCCTGAGGCTGATGGGGGAAGGCAGAAGCCAAGAGCGTCCCTTCCTAGACAACTCATGTTGGCTCCCCCGAGTGCAGGGAGGCAGGGACAGGGGTCTATCAATATGGGGAGTTGGGCCTGGTATTCTGTTCCAGTCCCTCTACCTGTGTTATTTGAACTGAGGCAGGGCCTACAGTTTTCCCATTTCAGATGCAAGAAACCAAGGCTCACTCAGAGAGGGAAAGTAACAGAGCAGATTCCACAGCTGGGGAGTGGCAGGGCCAGGCCAGGACCCAAACACAGCCAGCTCCAAAGCACAGCCACTTCCCACTGAACAAACCCCACCAGTTCCAAAAATGACTCTCAGTAAGCAGCCCAGGATAAGGTCCCAAGTAAGCATCCAAACAGGAGATAAAGAAAACTGAGTAACACACAGCTGCCCAAACCCTGCATCTGGCCAGGGCCCCACAGAACAGAACCCCATCTGTGTCAGCCTTTCTCTCTCCAGTCTGCCCC
>PVKY010009553.1:0-13138 GCA_004027775.1 Bradypus variegatus
TGAGTCCTGTGAAATCTGTCTACCTTTCTCCATTGGTACTGAGTTGGGGTGTTGGTTGAGGAAATGAAACAAACCCTGAGGAGTGTGGGAATTCAAGGGCATGTGCATGTACGATATTTGTGAATGCAGCTCGGGGGAGGTGACAAGTCTTACAGAAGTGTGCCCACCTTTGGCATAGCAGACTGATGTGGCAATCAGAGGTGAGGTGCGTCCAGGCAGGAGGGCTTTGAAACAGTCCCTCAAGCCTTCTCAATGCAAGAGTGGCACCAGAGTGCTCAAAATTTATTTTTCCCTGAGAAGGGTGCTTTAGTGCTGGGACTTTAGAGTGGACCTGACCTTGCTGTTGGGAAGGAATGAAGCAGAGCGCTTGGATGGAAGACCTGAGAGGGTATTGAACATTCTATAGTGGAAATATTTACTCATGACCGGGCCCCACCAGGTACATGTTAGCAGGGAAAGAAGATAAATGACCAAAGACCAGATTCCCACTTTTGAATGTCTTGATGCCATTTAAGTTACTCTCCATCTTAGGGGCGGTCCTGGGTTAAAGAGAGGATGATGAAACAGAAAACACCTGAATTGAGGCTGAGAAGACCTGGAATGGACTGGGATTAAGTTTTCAGCTATCAGTTAGACTGGGGAATTGAGATGAAATAGAATTTGGTTACAGAAGACTAGAAACATTTTTGACATCCTCATGTTTTATGACTTGCATGATTCCTGCATCCTGTATGAATAAAAAAATGTGTTCTGCTGGTAATTTCCAAACTCACAATCAGTGAAGGAGGATGCCAGGGTGTCTGATAGGAGGCCAAGAGGGATGTCTTAGAAGACATTATGGGATTGCACTATCTTCAAAAGAGGAGAAATGGTGGTTTGGATAAGAAAAAACAGCAGGGAAAGTTTCAGGCAGTGAAAATGCCCTATGGAGGGCCTTTTAGGTGAGCCTCCTGTGAGTGGGTGACAGATGGTTTGGTTAGGCAACATGGATGATAGGCGCTTCAACGGTAAAGGCTATAGGAACTCTTTGAAAGGGGGTATCAAAAGGTGTAGATCTCTAGTAGGACTCGGGCATGCTGTGTCTTAGGGATTGAATCTGTCTGTCGCAAAAGACATGTTGAAATCTTAATCCACATTCCTGTGGGTATGAGCCCATTTGTAAACAGGACCTTTTAAAGATGTTACTATTCCGGAAGGTGTGGCCAAATTGAATCAGGGTGGGTCTTAATCCATATGACTGGAGGTCCTATAAAGAGAGGAAATACGGAGTCAGTCAGTAGAAGCCAAAAGGCAGAAGATGCCAGAAGTAGAAGCTAGGGAGGAGAGTGAGATCAACATGAGATGGAGAACTGCTACCACCACAATGCCAGGGACACCAGGAGAAAGCCTGGTCTTGCTGACATCTTGATTTTGGACTTCTTGCCTCCAAACTGTGAGTCAGTAAATGCCTGTTGTTTAAGCCAAACCATTGCATGGTGTTTGTCATAGCAGCCCTGGAAAACCAATACTATGGAATAATAGAAGTTCATATCCAATACTTCTAAACCATTTGCCCCTCTGCCGGAATAAATTAGTAAGAAAGCATTTGCTGAAACATATAATGGAATATTAGTTAGAACAGGCTGGTGTGTGGTGTGGGAGGGCCTCTAATCTCTTTCCCGAGCTTCAATTCTGATTTTCCCCAAATGAGAGAAACACTTGTGTGTTAGTAGGCAGTTCGTCCTGCGGAGGCTGTTTTTGCGGTGGGCGAGGCGGTGTGATGAGGACGGCAGCGTCCTTGGGAACGCACATGAACCTGTGTTCGTCTGGCTCTCGGCAAGGACCCTCAGCACATTGTACAGATGGTTTCTGCCACTCGGTAGCTGCGTGTCCTTGGGCAACTCGGTTCCTGAGCATCAGGTTTCTCATCTAAGTAAATGAATCATCCTGCTATTGTAAGAATCAGCACAGCCTTTGATACCTACTAAGTCTCAACAAATAGCTTCTATTTTGTTATTGTTTTAATAGAAGCAAGTCTGTCCTTAAGTAATAAAGGCAAAGAGGAAAGCAGTGTTTGAAGACAATGACTGTGGCATTGATTTGCCACTAATGACATTTTTGACCTTGGGAAAATCACTCTCTGGTTCTCAGACTTTTCATCAGTAAAATAAGAGATTTGGACAAGACTAGTTGAGGTATAAGGTCTACTTCTAGTATTTTATGCATTAGAGGGAAATAAAAAATGGCAACAACTAATTTGGAGAACACAGGAGCAAGTTAGAAATAAGACTTGTAAGAGACAAAGGATGACCATTTGAATATGAAGGAGAAAAGACACGGAGGTGGAGAACGATGACTCCCAAATTTGAAGCCTGGGACAGGAGACACCTGAAATAAGAAGTTTAGAAGGACAATCAGTACGTGTATTAGGCTGATGAAGGACTAATTTTCTCCTGGTTGTTCTAGAAGCAGATTCTACTCCCCACCCCCCACCCCATCCCGGCTAAATGAGTAGGCCTTTCCACAGTGACTCAGATGCAAATATATGGTTAAAACACAACCACGTTTTAATGCTGCTTCTGGCCCTAGAAGTTTCCCACCTCTCTAGGCAGAGTTTTCTCAAAGGTAGATGGAGTCATTCTGGTAGGTTTAGGTTCCCAGGTGTGGTAGACTGAATTATGTACTCCAACAAAGACCTGTTCTTAATCTTAATCTCTATTCCTATGGGTGCAAATCATTTGCAAATAGGACACTTTGAAGACGTATTATTAGTTAAGGTGTGGCCCAACTGAATCAGGTGGACCTTAATCTGTATTACTGGAGTTCTTTATAAGCACAAGAAATTCAGATGCAGGAGCTGGAAGTCAGTGGAACCGGAAGAGCAGACAAAGGGGAGGGAGAGATCCCCAGGTGGCAGGAGGCAGAGATACAGGCCAAGGAACCTCAAGGATTGCGGCAAGACAGCACCAGAACGCCACAGACGGGTTGGAAAGCATGGCCTTGCTGATGCCTTGATTGGGGACTTCTAGCCTCTGAAACCATGAGCCAGTAAATTCCTGTTGTTCAAGCCCCCTCACAGTGTGCCATTTGTCATAGCAGCTCTGACAGGCTAAGGCCCCAGGAATCTAGTCTCAGTCTGCAGGGAGGAAAGACACTTCTTTTAGCAGGGAACAGTGGTGCCACCTGGCAGCCCAGACCCAGGGGCCTGACGGTGGCCTTAGGCTGTCCCGGAGTGACAGCCATGACGCCCTCGTAGGGGCCAGCTGCATGTAGTCCTGATTTATCACAAGTGCCCAGACATTCCCAGCTGCCAAGGTAGAACTGTCTCACCAACCCCTGGAAATATATACAACTAAAAGCCAGTTAATGCTTACACTTCAAATATAACATTACAGCCTGGATTTAAAAAGCTGCATTAAGCTGTACTTGGTTAGATTTTTATCTAAGGCCAAAGGACTTCTTTAGGGGGCAAGTAAAGACTGACACAAAAAGGGGAAAAATATCATTTGCTTATAGAGCCGCCAGTCCCATAAGGAGATTGTCCAGGGGATTCCTTTAAGTCAATTGTCAAGAGTAAATTAATGAGTTTAGATTCGGATTATTTAGGAATAGGAAAACCGATGCTGCAATGAGGGATCTGATTATGTGCCAGAAGCTGCTTCCAAGCAGAATACTAAGACATGGAGCCAAGTTCTGTTCTTGGGTAAGTATGGGGTTCCCATGGAATTTAGGGAGAGAGTAGGCCTCAGGCAGAGGACAGAGACACATCCTCCACACCGAATTATTTTCCTCTGTGAAGGTAACATTGAATATGCAAAAGTGAACTCTCTCCATTTGGAATCAGAACATCAGAAATGATTCCTGGCTTTGCTTCTTTATTTAAATGGGTCATGAGGAGAATTCCAGAAAAGAGAGTGCAATAGGGGTATTCTGCATGAAGAGAGGGGGAGGGGCTGTCAGGTGGGATGCTGTGGAAGGAGAGGGAGGCCCGAAGAGTGGGTCCAGAGTTGTCCGAGGGTGTGGCACTTTTAAGCCATGCTGAGTAGTTTTTGATATTCCTTATTGTTGCCTCAATGGGAATTCACATGTACCGGGTACAGGGGAATTAACACCTGGATTGTTCACTTATTTCTGTGAAGAATTCAGGTGGAATGTTAGGGAGAAATAAGGCTCCTTATCGTTTTGGACTATCTATCATTATACACAGGACTCTGCTTACAAAAATTAGAACTTGTGCCTATTTCATCTAACATTGTGTTGGAAATGGTCCCTTTCCACCCGGAATGCCCTCCTCCCTCTTTCCCGTGTGTCTTCCTCTACTACAGAGGCTGGAAAGTGTGAAAACCACATTCCTAGGCTCCTTTGCAACTAGGATTCAGAACATCGGTAACATTTTCCCACACAGGTTCGTGAAGTTGCGGGAGATTTAAAGGCAGGGGTGAGGTGGAGGCCTTATCTTTGCTGCTTTTGACTATTTTCCGCCAGCAAGAAAGGCTGGAGAGATGCAGTTTTCTCACCGTACGGTGCCTGTGTCCAACCAGCTTTGTGGCTGTGGAGAGGCATGCGTGACACAGGCCTGCAGTGGGGCAGCATGCGTGACACGGCACACAGCGGCATGCGTGACACGGGCACACGGAGCTGCATGCGTGACACAGGCCTGCAGTGGGACAGCAGGCGTGACACGGCACACAGCGGCATGTGTGACACAGACACACGGAGCGGCATGCGTGACACAGGCTTGCAGTGGGGCAGCATACGTGACACGGGCCTGCGGTGGAGCGGCATGTGTGACACAGGCACATGGAGTAGCATGCGTGACACAGGCCTGCAGTGGGGCAGCATGCGTGACACGGCACACAGCGGCATGTGTGACACAGGCACATGGAGCGGCATGCGTGACACAGCACAGCCTCACACTCAGGCCTGGCTTCGCGAGAGCTGAGCGGCCTTGGCAGTGGCGGTGGCGCGGTGCTGGGCGGGTCCGTCCTGCGGCATTCTGAGTCCTTCCTGGAGGTCTGGCCTAGAGCGCCTTCTGCTAGCCTCCTGATGAAGATCTCGGAATCCCTGATGCTTAAAACACGCTGAGTCAGCAGCTGGCAGCACTCGGCAGTCATCGGCTTCCCGGCTGTCCCTTTTGGGGGATTTGTGGCAGAGGGCCTCTGACGAGACGCAGCTGGGAACAGCTTTCCCAGGAACCCAGCAAGGAAGAGTTCTAGCAGGTTCTGCCAGCACAGCACCACAGCTCCGCGAGCCCAGCTCCTTATGCTGACTTTGCCCCTTAACTGCAAACTGCCATGGCAGGGACCATCTTTCCCATCATAATTTCATCAATGCCTAGAATCTTGACTGGCATTAATAAGCCTCTTTAGATCTTACTGGCCAGTCCCCCATTACTCCAATATGCTGTTATATGTTTTTCATATGAAACTTACCCCGTTTAAACAACCAAAAAAACCCCACTTATAGTAATTTATGTTTCTGTTGCTAAACCATCATGGATAAAATTTTTTGTTCCCTGGGAAGGTATAATTGTCTTTGTTCATTCGTTCATTCATTCATTTGCTCTTTCACTAAACAAACACTAACATTTGCCAGGCACTTTCTTAAGCTCTGAGGATATAAAGATATATAAAGACACATAAAGATATATCTTTATGGAGATGATAATCTAGTGGAGGAGAGAGACAGACAAACAGATCACTATACTAAAGCATCTCATGGGAAATAACAGAAGTATGGAGTGTGGGGGCAGCTAGCCAGACTGGGAGTTTGGGCCAGAAAGCAGGCTGCCAGAGGAGAAAAACAGAAAAACATAGTCCCTGATCTCAAAGAGCTTCTAAACTAACAAAGAATCAAAGTAGATACCTATTACAAATATAAGAACACTTAAACAGAAGCACAACATTAAGAGAAAAACTCTGTTAAAGGAATTTTAGGACAAGATTAATTTCCAGATGCTCCCTGGAGATGGTAACTTTTGAGCAGAGAATTTCAGGAAAGAAGAGATGTAGACTGGTTGAGAGAAAGATGAGAACAGCAATGACCATTATGCATTGTATTTGATGGGGTTTTTTGTTAGTCCTGTCCCACAGGGTTCAGGGTTCAAGGGTGGTAGCCGCCAGAAGCAGACTCTCCTACCTTACATCTGCCAAGCACTCCTCTTCCTGGTAGCCAGAATCCTTGCATCTAACTGGGGTTCTCCTTCCATGGCTTAATTTGACTCTTTAAAAGTTGAGTTGCACTATGTAATTCCAGTTCACAAGAAAGGTTGGTAGGGCAGCCTCTGACATTCTTTCCAGATGTAGCATTCTATGGTTCCATGATTGTCTTTTCTTCTCTTATCCAAATCCAAAACATCCCTCAACACTCAAAACAAATCCCTAAAGTCTTCCTGGACCAGGTTGTACACGTCAGTCTCTTCTCTAAATTCTTTATAGCAATCTCCATGCAGAATACCTAGCAATTGATTTGAAAGTTTTTTAAAACTTTATTTACAAATACTCCATATCCACAGAGCACACACTCCTCCTTTCCCTCTCCTGCCATCCCCTGGTAATCTCTAATTTACTTTCTGCAGATGGGCTATTTCTAGACATCGCTTATAAGTGACATCATGCAATATTCGTCTTATGTGTCTTGCTTATCTCACTGAGCTTAATGTTTTCCAGGTTCTTCCATGCTGCCGCATTTCTTAGAACATCCTCTTTCTTATTAAGGCCGAGTACTATTCTGTTGTGTGTATATATTTGTTGATGGACACTTGGGTTGTTTCCATCTTTTGGCTATTGTGAATAAGGCTGCTACAAACCTTGGTGTAACTATTTTTAAAAATTGTTTTGTGAATTCTAACTTTGCACCTTAATTGCAAACTGCCAAGGCAGGGACCATCTTTCCCATGATTATTTCATCAATGCCCAGAATCCTGACTGGCACATAATGTCCACAGTGCATGAGAATGGCCAGGTGTCAATCAGTTACTCATTCATTCCACATTTACTGAGGACCTGCTAAGGGCCAGGCATGGATATTAAACTGAATAAGAGAAACTGCATTTCTTTCTGCATAGACTTAATACTCTACTGGGAAAACAGATGTTTACTTAGAAAACCATTATATAAAGATGACTGAGAAATCTCTATCCTCAAGAAGGTGATAATGCACTAAGCAGAAAGGTAAACAAATTCCAGGGGATAAGCGCTAGTATAAGGGTATGTGTGAGGTGTTATGAGAGACAGATAAGGAGCATCTAGCAGCAAAAGCAGGGGTGATGGTAACAGCTAATATTTGGTAAGCACTTGCTCTGCCAGGCATCACTCTGAGTGCTTTACATGCATTATCCCAGTTAATGCTCCCAATAACACTATCAATAGGAAGCATTGCGCTTTACAGATGAGGAAAGATGTGTTTATAGGTTAGGTAATTAGCTCAAGCTTGCACAGTTAGGAAGCATAAGAGCCGGGATGTGAAAAAAGACAGCCTGTGCTCTTAAGCAAGTTCCAAAGGATGAAGAGGAGTTCACTAGGTGGGCATGCTAGGAAAGGCAGAGGGAACAGAAAATGAGATGGCTAGGAGGCACAAGAAACCAAGGCCATTTGGGGGAATTTTATGTTTCCTTCAGTGCTTTATATAGCACAGGACCCACAGGAGGCACTCAAAAAACAGTGACTTGATCTGACAACTGAAACTTTCTTCTGCATGCTCTGTTGCTCATTCTTCTGAGAGGCGTTGTGGCAGAGTGGAAAGGCATGGGTTTAGAATTAGTCAGACCTGTATAAATCATTGCTCTGCCACGTACAGTGTTGAGATCTTAGGTATGTAACTTACTCCAGAACCTGTTTCCCCAACTATAAATTGGGAATAAAATACATACCTTGCAGCCTTGTTTTTAGTATTGGAGACAATGCATATAAAGCACTAGCACCGTGCCTGGCACAGTGGGTGCTCAAAAAATGGGCATTTTAAATGTTCCCACACTCACACGCAGTTACCTGATGCACCTCCCTGTCCCCCAATCCAGGTAGAGGAGCAGGGGCCCACTGCAAACGCTGGCCACTATGGGCTTTCTCTGGCTTTAGCCTCCGAGTCCCTATGTGCATCAGCCCCACGAGCTAGGCCAGTCCTGAGATAGCAGTGACATGGGAGGCTTTGCCCTTTCGTCAGGATTCCCTCTTTTTATTCTGCTCATCTCCAAGTAAACATAGGGAGCAAATCTCCTCTGAGAGGGCTGCCCAGAAAAGCCCTCCAGTGGCGCTGAGAGCCACCCCTGTTTGATGAGACCACAGCAGATCCGATTTTCCCCATTTGGAGTCAAGGTGTCACAGAGCTGGGCCCTGTTTCTCATAAACAACTCTCGTGGTATCGATTTTCTTCTTGGTACCTTACATCTTCCTCATAGGTGATAATGGTCATAAATCATTGAATTTCAGAATTGGAAGGGATCTCAAAACATTGTTTAGGGAGGCAACAAAATAAGAACAAAATTGACCAATCCATAGTTCTCATCGTCCCCTTGGGTGGCACGCTTGAGGAATTTAATGAAATTAGAGATTTCTACTGCCTGAGCTGTATGAATGTTTAGAACATGAGCACACAAGAAACTTCCTTCTTGTACCTAGGCAGGGTCTATATCTAAAACAGATGATAGAAAACAGTCCCTGAATCTCAAGAATGCCTCAACACATCATCCAGTGATCTTAAAGATTCTTCCAGAAAGCTTATCATGTGTATTTGCTTTCTTGTTGCCACACTATAAGGGTTCTGCTTCTCTTCTATTGATTTCTGTGCATTCTGCAGCCAGGCCTGCAAGCAAAGGAGGCAGCAAAACCCTGGTGAGACACGAGACAACATTCTTCTCCGAGAGCCAATAACCCAGCGTGACTGTTAGGACGTTTAACACTTACCCTCCTAGGGAGCTGTAAAAACAAAGCCTGCCCATACACGGAGCTTTCTGATTCCACCACATGCAGAATTGCAATGAAGTTTTTCATTGATTTTAGCTCTCGTGGTTTGGCAACCATGGCATTTTGCTTGGACTCTGACTTCATTTGAAACTCCATGGGTGTGAAAACATGTCAATCAGATTGTCTTCCTGAGAATGAGGCCTTTACTGACAGACATAGAAATCTAACCTGCATGATAAAATAAAATAGTTTCTACTAGACAGGTGGGATGAAGTTCAGACCTTTAGAAACTCTGGAAAAATGGCAACAAATTTGAACTATGAGAATCCAGCTCAGGCAGCCAGAAGATGGCAATCCATTGAAAAGTCATCTTCATCCTCTGCCAACCACTCCAGTTTGGGAGGAACAGACAGTGATTCTGGGTGTGGACGTGAATGGATGCTCATGGAAAGCATTCCGTGGCTTCTGTCTCACTCACCTGGGTTGAGAGCTGGCCTGCTATTACCAGGAGCCATTCTAAAGGACCCCTGCCCTCAGGTTGAATCAGCAAGTGTCAGCATCTTGAAATTCATTTGCTCTTTTAAAGGATCTCCAATTAACAACAACAACGACAAAATGGAATACACCCCTTTTATAGTAAAGGATTCTTAGATGCCTGGGGCAGACCTTGATGGCCTGGGCTCTCTTTATGGTTTGCATCAGAATGGTCATTTTTAGCTCCCTTTCCAAATTATTGTCCAGTTTTCTAGTTACCCTGTGAAGTAGAGAGAGGAACTGAGTCCCGTTATTGGGATGGGGAAAGAACACGGGAGCATGCACAAATAAAGATGCTCTGGGGTTTGCCGAAAGAAATGTTGTAGAATGAATGTTTCAAATTTAAGTGATATTTTTTTCAGTCCATTCCTTCCTCTGACCTATGCCAAAAGTTCAGTTTAGGAGCAGAAGCTAACTTCTTCTGGAGTTGCATACGTAATGTGGCATCTTATATTTTCCATCCACATATCTTTCTCCTAAATAGTTTTATTTGTTCAAAAAGAGATGAGACTCTTTTTCTCATCTGACACAATCACATAAAAAAGCATCAGTTTCTTCATCTGCTAATGAGGGAGTTGAAATATAGGGCCTCTGACATGTCTCCCAAAGGTGCCATTCTGGGTTAAGGGACAGGAAAGAAGGACATGCAAATGAAGCCTTGGGTTAAAGACTTCAGTAAACATCTATTTATGGATGACTTATTGTGGCAGCTTGAGACTTTTTGATAAATTTTGTTTAGGATGTGAAGCCAGTTCTGCTTCAACCAGGGCTGGGTGCTGCTGGAACCAGGTGTGCAGGCCTTTGCTAACCCTGCCAGCTTGGGTCCCTCAACTTCTGATCTTCACTTGCTCCTGAAACTTGGACCACTCTGACTCTAGCACTTTCCTTCTGAATGGTGTTGGTTTCTCTGACGTAGCTCAGTAAACTCTGCATCTTTCTTTACCTGGTTGATCTCAGCTTCAGCAAAGCCTTCTCCCTGACACCGGCACCAGCCCCAGCTCCAGCCTTTTCCTGCTCACGGACAGGCTTGGGAAACTCTGGCTGTAGTATCTCTGAAGAAAACACTTGGGCCCATTTTCAGCACAGTAACGCTATGTTTAGATGAGACCCAAACAACTGGCCATTGATCAGTTAGTGGAAATAATGTAGGTGAAGCACTAGAGGGAGAAAAGAACTAATCCATATACAAAACTAATTAATTTTATCACAAAGAAATGTCATAACTTTCAGGGGATAATGAATCTTACATTCAGAATAATTCGCAAGGTCTCTGTCATCCTTCTTTGTGTCATTTTCCTCTCCCAAGATGTCTTCCTCCTCCTTTTCTAGAATCTATCGATCCTTTCCAAGCCCTCTTCATACCCTCCCTTTTCCCACCTCCGCCCAGTCAGCTTGAAACAGAGGCAAAGAACCATACTCCTGTGCTTTCTCTAAAGCACAAGCTCAAGCATGCGACAGGCATGCAGGGACACGGGTATCTCTTTATATCTATGTCTATATCTACATCTATACCTATATCATCCACATGTATATCTATATCTAGGGTATATCTTTATCTATAGCTGTATCTTTATCTTTATCTAGGCTATATCTTTATATCTATATCTAGGAAGGAATGCTTCTAGATAAAACTCAAGTCTCTTATATTCATCTGTAAATGCTTACTCAATTCTTTCCTAAATTGGGTTCTACTATTAGGTTCAATATCTCAAATGTTTTTTTCCCTGGAGCTTTCTTTAAGAGCAGCGTGATCTCTGGCTGCATAAGAAAGTCTCCTCTCTGCTTTGTTTTCACTCATTCTGATTTTCACACTCGCCATCATGGTCCCCAAACCATTCCTTCTTCCCAATTTTGCCAAGTGTGGCTTCTCCAGGTGCTTTCAGGATTTGTTCTTTGGAGTTGCCTTGCCTGACACCCAATCACATTAAATTCACTTTGAGACCACCATCCCCTGCACCTTACTAATATTCCACTTAGCATTCAGCTGAATGTTCTCTTCTGTTTCAGTGTCAGCTGCATGATTTTTGATGCCTTTGTAACATATATTCCTTATAGTCATTCAGAATAGAGAAACATGCCCACAGATACTTCAGGAGAATAGAGCCTCTGAGTCTAGGACAGCTCCCACAAATGCCCATCATAGCTGCTGCCAGACCCTCCCACCCTCTGTCACACACTTGCCACCACTCATCACCACCCACCAGAGCTCTTCAACACCTTTACATCCCTTTCTACAACATCGAGTCCTCTTCTTCCACTCCCTCTCCCAGCTCATGATTTTGAAAAGCCTTTTACACAGAAAAGACGGAGCATAGGGCAAGAGCTTTCTCGTTTCCACTCACGGTCGCCAGTGTGTCCATATGACTGGCCCTTCTCTTTCACTCCCTGTCCCTTGGACACACCCAACCAGCCGGGAACCTGCCATGCCGCAGCCCTACACCCAAATGGGAGCTAAGACTCACCAGTCTCCTTTACTAACATCCCTCCTACCCACCCTTTCTCTCTGACACCTGAGTTGAAGCACTCTTCCTTCTTCACCTGGACTAAGGACTGGCATCCCTGGTTTCTAGCCTGGCATACCTTCAGAGTCATGTTCCAAATTATTGCCAGAAAGATCTTTACACAACACAAATATAATCATTTCAGGCCCCAGTTTAAAAACCTTTCAGTGGCTCCCTCTTTCTCCAGGATAAAATCCAGATCCCGTAGCACAGCTTGCCAGGCCCATCTCATTCTGACCCCTACCTATTTTTTTTTTTCTGTGACTAAATTACCCCTTTGCAAATTAATTGTAGCACTTGAATAGGTGGTGCTGCCTTCTGCCCCCAGGTCTTTGCCACATTCCCCCTTTTGCTCATCTTTTCTTCCATCTGACTTCATATTTTAGACTTAACTCAAACACCACCCTTCTTATGAAGCCTTCCCTGACCTCTCTGGGTAAACACACCCTCCTTTCTCCTCTCATCAAAACTCAGATAGCCTTTAACATACCTCCTGAAGTGATCTGTGGTTTTTCTCTCTTAGACTGTAAGTTTCTTGGGAAGGGTGTCATGCTTTATTTTTCAACTCTCTCATCTTTAGAAGGGCTCTAAAAGGCCTCACAGGGAACTTGATATGTAATGCTCGCAGACTGGCAGACACAGAGGGCTGCTTTTTCACATATCTGAGGATTCTAAAGGACAGAGATTTTATCTGGAACCACCTGCTTTCATAGTGAAGCAAAGAGAGGTGGCTGCAGTGGCCATGGAATGTCCTCCCTGAGTTTGTTGGGGCAAAGTGTACCTGAATGTTTCCCCTGGACCATGCTGGAAAAAGCAGCCTGTTTAATGCAACTAGAGATGCAGAGACTTCAGCAGAAAGAGATGGAGGTTTTCTGCCCCATGTCCAGGAGCAGAAAGAGAGTTTGTGTGCAACCAGCTGAGGGACATGAGTTCTCCTACACCCAAGAGATGCCACAGGAGAGGTCCACTAGGCTCCAAGCAGCCCCCAAGGCTTCCTTTGAGAGTCAGCTTGAACCATCTGCCACTGCTGGAGGAAATTATCATGATTACATCTGTGCCCGATGAGGAGGAGCAAGGAAGAACAGGCTGCCTTTGCATCTCCTCCCTCCCTCTGCTTATATCCTGGCGGAGCCAGGGTGGTCTAGTGCTTGGGGAGGAGGACTACAAGAGCTAGAGATGGAGGTAAAGAGAAGAGACTGCCCATACCTCTTCCCCACGTGTAGG
>PVKY010009554.1:0-13222 GCA_004027775.1 Bradypus variegatus
AGTTTATCCCCTGAACAGGTTTCCTATGTTAAATATACAACACAGGATACAGTCTCCTAGGCCAGTTTCCATCATTTCTAAGTACCTAACTTCTCAACACATGCAGTGCTGCACCTTGCTCAAAGCTGTCATGGACACAGCTTCCCATCATCACTGCCATCACCATTCTTCTGTTTGATCAATTCATAGTGTAGCTTCTACTCTTCCCCCTCCCCACCAAACCTTTATTTCTATACTAGAGATATTATCATAAAAGCTATTACTAGAATGAAAGGAAAAATATGTTCCTAGCTTTGTGATCTACAACTCCAAAAAAAACATTTCCCCATATAAACAAATAGAAAAAAAACTAATATAAACATAGAAGAGATTCTCCTTTTAGCAACTAATTATTTGAGCAGATTTTCCAGTTTTCTCATTTCAATTCAATTGTCAATAATGGAGTCCAACAAGTGTCTTTGCATGATTCCATCATTCTCTGCATTCACTTATCCATTAATCATCAAGTCTGAAAAGGAACTCATTTCACTCCCCACCAAGAACACCCCTTCCAGCATTCAAACTTTATTTTTTCCCCTACTGGGGAAGAACTTCTACTTTCTGTTTCTCTCCCTTCAAAGAGTTGCCTCAAAGCTTCTGATAGTAAAACACTGGAAGCAACCTATACGTCCATCAGTAGAAAACATAGTTAAATCTATATATACAAATCTATACAGCTGTTGCTCTATATAGCAGCTACTTATGGTTGCATAAATTTTTTTCTAGAAGTATGAAAAAGTAATTTATCTACTGATATGGAATGATATTAAAGATACAATGTGAAGCTCCCAAGCTCTACCATGTTTCCTGGAATTCTCCCAGAGCCCTCTCACACAAGCCAGGCTGCACCCCCAACAAGGACCCCATGGCTTCATCTCCCCTCCTCCCCTGCCAGGGCCCAGGTCCAAGCTCTTTCTCCTTGGCAGCTCCCGTAGGAATCAGCACCTGCCCCAGGGGTCCTTGGTCAGAGCCCCTCAGGCTTAGCAGGGACCAACTCCACTTCACACTGTGCCTGGTCTTTTCCATCAATTCTGATGTCCCCAAGGCAGGGTCTGTGTCTCTACCATCTGACTGTGGGCTCACTAAAGAGGCATCGTAACAGACATTGCTTAAGGGCAGTAGCCATGCCTCCTCCATCAGTCTTTGAGCTCCCCAAGCATAGAGCAAGGATTGTGATTCCACCAGCCTGGGGGCTCACAAGGGGCCAAGAAGTCTACCCTGTCAGAGAGTGTATGTTCTATACAGCCTGTAAGGGAGAGGAGGACCTCCCCCACCAGATTTGGGATTCCTAAGGAAGCAAAACCAGCTACATAACTTGTGGGGCCCAGAACAATATGGGGTCCATTGTTTAAAAAGAAATTGTGAAAAAAAATTTGCAGTGTACCTCTTTACATAAATGGGAAGAAAAGAAATATTCATAATTACTTCTATACACAAAAAATATTAGTTTCTTGTATATTATTCCAGAGGTAAGAGTGACTACCACCCAGTAGGATAACTAGGAGGCTGAGAAGGGAGACATTTTCACTTGATATACTTTTTGTACCACTTAAAATTTGAACCATGTAAATATATTACCTATTTTTAAAATCAATGAATTGTTTTAATCTTGCTTAATATACTTAGATCTTCACACAAGTATTTGTGATTACTTTAACATTTTGTAAAGTTGAAGGTAGAATGAAAAATTCCTTAGTTTGATGATGTCTCTCTTCCTTATAATCATGCTCTGTAGTATTTCAAAAAGAAACCCCAAATGTCTCCTCTGTCACCATCACCAAGATATCCTACATTCTCAAGTCTTAACAGCAAGTACTTCATTTTTATTTAATGATGCAAGAATTAATTACTAATTAAGTTATACAGTATAGATGCAAAGGGAGATATAAAAGAAATATAAAATTGTAACCTCTGCATGATAATCATTAACTTGATAAGGCTGTTTACTGAAATTTCACACAAATTCTTTAGGAATCTAAGAGTTATATATACTTTGTGTGAGGACATCTCAGCTGATCATGTGAAGTCCTAATTATCACCAAAGGAATAAAACAGTGTTGCATTATATAGGCATAGCTTTACCCTACCTTTCATATCCATAGTAGTATAGAAGAAACTGTAAGGTCAGAGAGCTTTGAGAACACTGCAGTCAAAAATCGTGTCCAATTCAACATGAAAAAGAATTCAAATATCAAAATATCCAATAACTCAAACATGTGCAAACAGAAAAACAAAACTGAACTTTTTTTAATAAACAACCTCTCAATTACCTAATAATAAATCTGAAAAGAAAGAACTCATCATGGCCTATGATAAGAAAATCTGGTTCTATTATATACACAATTAAAAATTCCCAAAAGCTATTTTTCTTGTGTGTATGTGTGTGTGTGTTATCTAGCAGTTAAAATCAAATACCAATTATTGCCAATTTACCAGTCACCATTTTCATAGTCATTTGCACACATTTCCTGAGCATCCACTGGGGATACAAGGAACAATAGTGGCATGGTTTCTGCTTTGAAGTATCTCACAATCCAATTACAACTGTTAAGAGTACAAGAACAAATTCAGAGTGGAAAGTATCATCAAGAGGTTAAACAGCTGTATTTCTACACAGACAAGGGAAGAAGAGGGTTCTAGGGAAATATGGGGTATGAGCTAGTCTTTAACATGGAGGACTTTTAAAGGAAAAGACGGGAAAAGAGAGAAAATTGCAAGAAACGAAAGTGCATGAGAAACCAAAAAAGTAGTAATGCAAAAAGGAATAATGCAAATTGAAGTTTACTAAAACAAGAAATAGGTTTGAAAAGGTGCACTGGGGCCAAATAATACAGTTTTGAAAGGCAATGCTAAGGAACTTGGACTTGATTACAAAGTCAATCTGGAGCCACTCAGGGGAGACATGGTGATCAAGAACACAAACTAGTAAGACATGCTTGGGATTCAAATCCCAGCTGTTCTACCTACCAGCAATTTCTTTATGCTTGCAAAGTCTCAATTGGCAGGGACAGCAAAATCTACCAACCCAAAACTATTACAAGGACCAAATAAGAGCAAAGCATTCAGCACAGTGGTTCACATAAAAAACACTCAGTGTTTTTTTGTTTTGTTTGTTTCTGTCATCAGGCAAGGAAAACAACATCATCAGGGCTTCATTTAGGACAATGAATTTGACAGCCGTATATGCATGATGAATGGTAAGATCTAAAAACTTGAAATGTGTCTTGTTGATAACCATTGAGGCAAAAGATTTAACATGAATGGTTGCTAAGAATGGGAAGGAAACAAGATAATCAGAAAGCACAATGCAAATAAAATGACAAAAATTAATTCTGAAGAGTGAAGAATCAAAGGTGACCATCTGATTTTGAACCTAGATGACTAAGAGAATGTTATGGTCATTAATATAAACAAGGAAATAGGGGAATAAAAATTAAATTTGCAATGGAAAAGGGGTTTATTTCTGAATATACTGATTCACCGTAACAAAACACCAACCAGGTAAAGAGTTTATCAGGGAGAAAATAAAAAGGTTTATCTGAAGCATAAGAAAACAAGGCTGATGATGCAGAATTGGGAACCTCAGCAAAGAAGGAAAATGAACAGCTAAAACCATACATTATAAATACAACTAGATATTATCTGAGTATCTCAAATCACAAAAAGTGTAACTTTTAAGTTCTCATCTTCCTTGACATCCATCCACACATTTGACTCTCCTGATCACCACTCTTTCAGAAAACCCTCTCCCTTTGTCTATTTTGACAGCTAATTCTCAGATGTTCTTCCCTCTATTTTGCCTCCCTTTATCTTAACTAGCTACTCCTGCTTCCCTCACTCCTAAAAAGGTAAACTAAAGGAGATCCTTGCATATCTATAATTCTCTCTCCATTCCCTAATTTAGTAAATTCATCTATTACCTTTAAATTACCCCTTGTATGTACACTATTTATATAGGCAGGAATAGATCAGAGATCAATTTGCCCCCAGTAGATCATAACCCTGAAGGTAGAGACTGTTCTGTGATGGTGATGGTAGTGACATGGGTGGTGGTAGTGACTGAATACACTGTCTAATTCTCCCTCCCTCATTTTACAAATGAGAAAACTGAAGCCATATTAGGTTGACTGCTTAAAGTAACACAGTGGCCAGTGGCAGATTCTTTCCATGACACCTCACTTTTCCTGTGGTCAACAACTGTCCAATGACCAACCCAAAGTGACTATATCCAAACTAATACGTGCTAATGCCCTGCCAAATATTGTCCTACTTGATAAAAAGATGAACAGGGTGTCCTCAGTTCTCAGTGAGCTTACAGTCTACTAAGAAGACAAACGTGAGAAGTTGCAATACAACAGTATGACTGTAGAAAATACAACCAGAAATAAGGAAAGGAGCCCAGAAAGGCTTCACAGAAGTAACAGGACTTGAACTGAGACCTGAGGATAAGTTTTTCATCCTTCAGCAGAGCAATACAGGCAGAGTAAACAGAGCTATTAGGGAACAAGTCCTCTAAGCAATTCCACAATGGTTATTTTATACAAATGAGTTTTTAAATCCCAACTAGACTTTTAACTCAAGAATCCATTTTTTTTTATCATTCATAGGGCTTAAATAGCTGATTTATTTCTGGCTACTTACGAATATATGTCCCCAAAAGGGTTTCCCAGTTAAATTGGAAAATAAGCTTTCCAATTCTTCCTATTAGTAATAAGATCTCTCATTTTTAAGAATCTGTGCACACATACATACAGAGCATTTGACTCCTCTATCCACCCACCTCCCTCCCCAATACCTGAAGATCAATATATCATAACATATTCTAAAGAGATCTTTCTGGTACTGAAAATTTTTATATCCCACAACTATAAAACCCATTCACACCCAGTATAAGTGGTCGAAGAGAAAATGAATGGCAGACATACCATTAGATATGAATCCAATTACCACAAAAAAGCTCAACTATTTTCCTCCATGTCAGTTTATTCTCAAATGCAAACTACCGATCATACTTTACAAACTTCATTATTGGCCATATTTCTTTAAACTACACAGTTGTCACATACGATGGAAAACTAAGATAAATATACCATAATATTACGACACATACTCTATTAAGTTGTCTGTCATGGTGCATTTTTAAAGGACTATAAAATACCAAAAGTGAAATAAGCAAATTTAAATCCTTTTAGACTTTTTAAAGCCCTCTTTGTATTCTTTTTAGCATGTTAATTTACAAAGTATTTAGCTGGGTTCATAAAAATTAAGTTTAATGAAATAAGATCATTCATCCAAGTTTGTAATGAATAAGCACCTGTGAGAGCTACTATTTATTATGATATCCAAATTTATCATGGCATCAAGCAGAGTGATTAATACAATCTCCCACACTTCTTGGTTTACAGCATCAGGTCAAGGAGTTTGGTATTTTAATACACCACCAGAATCGTCATCTTAAATGATACCATTATAATTTCACACTACTTATCCTTTAGACTATTTTGCAAGCCATATGATTATATTCATATCTCTACTTTTGAGAAACATTTCAAAGAAGAGGAGGAAACTCTAAGATCAATTTTGTAAAGCAGTGTTCACTAATGAGAGGTAGCATGGCAGAGTAGGAAACACCATTTCCTGGATTAAGCAGGAATGACAACTAAAGAGCCAATGGAATCTTGAGCAATTCGGTTACCTCTCAAAGACTCTGTTTATTGATCTACAGTATAGGGAGAATTATGTCACTGTGAGAAATACATAAGCAAAAGCATATTATTATCAACAAGGATAACTAAAATGCCAAGGATATTTTCGGTTCCCTTTAAACACAGTTTCCCAAATAAAATGCCACACAACTTAGCCTAAGATTCCAGGCTATACATGTTTAGAAACCAGACTGTTCCTTATGATTATATTACTCAGTTCCATGTTTTCCCTAGAGACTAGAACCAAGATGAATACATAGTACATTTTTAATAAAAACAAGTTGGTGATTAAATCAGCAAAGCCTCCAGCTCTTTTGCACAGAGAAACACACAATGTAACAGGGATTTACTAGCCTTTTTATTTAATAATAAGCAGTCTAATATCATCCTTCCACGGCAGCTTATTCCCCATGGCTTACTTAACAAAATATTTAATCCCTGGCTGCTTTTTTGTTGTTGTCTGAAATACAAACTAATGGGCCTCTGGCCTTCTGCCTTACCTCCTCTTTACATGTCAGCCAGTTCATGTTTAAGGAAAATTTTTTTTCAGTTGACTCTAAGGAATTTAAATTTACTTTGAAAAATGCACTCAAAAATAAAAATTAAAAAAAATAAATAAACTATTTTAGTGGCCTGCTTTATGAAGTCATACAAGCCTCACATAAGGTACTATTAAACTCTGTGTAAACATGTTACTGAACTTGCTTAATATGAAAGTATTCCCTTCAGGCCTTCCACATCCTGAAAGCTTTACCACACGGTTTAAACTATTGATTTATAGCTCTTCTTAAAAGCTACTGATTATTGAAAAACTGGAGACAATGTTCAGCAATAAAGAATTAAATACACAAACAGCTATGTAGCCTTTAAAAAGAATGAAGTGTGTAATGAAATAGAGGGAGATCTCTTATGTATGGTTAACCAACAAACCGAAATAACATATACGACCCCAATTCTGTTTTTAAAGCACCCATCATATGCACAGAAAAATATCTGAATGGCTACACACCGCTTTTGAAGACTGGCTACCCTGGGTGGTAAGACGGGAACATTTGTTTGAGGAGAAGGGGAGAGGATGTCTTTATTGTTTGGCTTACTTTTTTTTTAAAGCCCGTAGCACTTAGATTAAAACTAGTAGATTTTAAATTAGTAGAAAATTAAAATTAAATTAGTAGAAAATTACTAATTTTCAAATAATTAACTGGGGGAAAATAACTATTGCTAAAAGCATACTTTCTCGTATGTACCCAAATCCTTCTGATTTGTAATTTAAAAAGCATAGGTACTATTTCTCCACTTTAAAAAAGGTTCATACAAAAACAAAGTAATAAAAGTTTTAAAAAAAAAGTTGAATTCGCAAAATTACTCCCTCTGGCTTAACTCCTGGGTCCTCCCAGTGGGAGTTTTGGAAGTAACTAAGTACCAAGACCCACACCGCACTTGGCACAAACAGCAGCAGGCGCTCAAGCAAAAAGAAAGTAAAGGGTAGCGCCCTTCTCTAACCCTCAAATCCCTTCCAGTCCCAGCCCCCAAAGCTTCCCCGAGCCTACGTAGGTTTGAGCCTCTTCCTTAAAAATCAAAACAACAGAAAGTCCACGGCTGGACCTGAAAAGGTCCTAAGGAGCCCGCGCGCGTCTTTCTAAGCAACATCGGGGCGTCCGTGGTCCCCGAGACCCCGGTCCAAGCCGCAGGCTGGGCCCGAGGACGCGGCGCCCCTGCCCCAGCTCTCGCCGGACCCCCCACAGTCCCCTGGCTCCTCGGTGCTCCACTCCCCCTCGCCCCCCCCAACCCCCGACCCTCAGTCGGTCCCTCGGGCCCCCTCAGACCCTCGAATTCCCCTCGGCACCCGACTCCCGCAGTCCTCAGCCCCTCCGACCCCCAGGCCTCCTCAGCCCCCGACTCTCCATTGCCTGGGCTCCCTCCGCGCCCCCGGACTCCGACACCGGCATTCCGGCCGCCTCAGTCAAGACGTCCCAGGGTCCGCGGGAGGCGTTACCTGCGGCGGTCGGCCGGTCGGTCGGGCCCGCCGAGCTGCGCGCGGGTCCAGGCACTAGGGCTCCGCGAGCTCCGCGGCAGGCCGCCCGCCTCCGCCACAACAACACCGCCGCGCCGCCCGGGGAAGGGAAGGGCGGGCAGGATCCGCCAGAAAAACCCGACAGTCGCGGCCTCAGGGCCGTGAGGGACCTGGGCATGCGCAGACAGCCGCGAGCAGGAGGGCAGCTAGGCTGAGGACGCCCAAAACAGAACAGCCTGGTCCCGCCCCCTCCGGGCTCGCCCCGCCCCCGGGCCCAATCAACGCGAGGTCTGGCAACTGCTGGGGCAGGGCGGCCGTGGGAGGAGATCCCGCGAGAGCAGAGCGTCGCCCTGTGCCCCCCTTCTTCCCGACGCCTGGGCTTGCGTGAGCCGAGCGGTTGCGAGGATCCTTGTGAGGGAGCCCGCGTTGAGGGGACCTGGGCTGTAGGGGTCCACACGGAGTGGAGTGGGGTCCTCGCCGTGTCCTGCATCTTGAATGGCAGCTTCTGTAGCTTTGGAAGCGACCCCTGCGAGGTAACTGCAGAGGATTCTGTGGAGGATGCTCACTGGTTTATCCGAAGAGCCAAGGATTTTTCTTCAAATTGCGCCACTCTTCCCCTTAGAGTCAGACGTCCCCTTGGTCCCTGCGCGAGGCCGACCCGGCCCTCGGCCCGCAAAGCCCTGCGCTTTCAGCAGCCGTTCGGACCCGCGGGAACGCGCTTGTTCACCTCGCTGCTGAGGTGTCATCTTCCTGCAACAAACTGAGGACTCAGTGCCGGTGAAGACGTGTGCAAGTGTGTGTTAGTAGCAGGAAGGATTTTGAGAGAAAGGCATGGGAATTTGAGAACCGGAAAGGAGACATAGGGGTCAGGCGACCTGGGAAAATGTTGCCACTGATGAGCCAAATCAATAAACGCGCTCTTCACATATGCAGGAGTCCTAGAGAACTGCAGAAGGTTTTTTCATTGAGTTTTAGTACGCATGGCAGGCGTTATGTCTCCTAACTTATGTGACTCCTGTGCCACAGGGCCTGCTTTCCTGTAAGCTAAGTCATCCTTCTCTGGATGGGCCGCTCCAAGCCACTAGTAGGGTTGAGCGCGTTTCTTTGACATTGCTGAATTCTCCTCGGTTTTGATTTACAGATGTGTTGACCGTGAGTGTGGACTACTCTTTTTTTTCTTTTAATGCCTTTTTCTATTGTGAACTTTAGCATATATACATAACAGTGATAATTTTCAAGGTATAATTTAACAAATAGTTAGAAAACAAACTTCCAAAGGTGTCATGGGTTCCAGTTCCACAACTTGAGCTACTTCCAGTATTGTAAAATATACATACCAAAAGTGTTAACTTTTGATTTTGATGTACAGCTGAACAAGCAGTTATATAGGTAATTTCAAAAATTGTTATGGGTTCCAGTTTCACAGTTTCAGTTCTTTGCTTATCATGCAATGTAGAGTATATACAGAAAGGTGAAGACCTTCAAAGCAAAATTCAGTGAGTACCTATAGAGCAAATTTCAAAGGATGTTATTGGGTACAGTTCCACCCTGTCATTTATCTCCTTCCAGCTATTCCAACACCCTAGCATCTAAAAAATATATGTATATTTATATAAAGTTTCGGTTATTCACAGACCTTAGTTATATCTTGTCTTGTTTGTTGCTACCCATTCCTCTCAGTCTTTTTCTCCATCTTCTGGGGTGTCTAGGTGGTGAGCACCCTAACATGTTCATATTGAAAAGGGGGTGTCGACAGTATGGGGAAGGAGGCTGCAGCTGATTGCTGTTCTTAAAGAGGCTATTGCCTCTGGGTTTTAGTGCTTGTCTGACATAGGAACACTCTGGTAGATTTAAATGGCTGAGAGAGAAAATTTAGTGAGTGAATCTTTTATAGGATCTCAGGTAGGGACCGAAGTATTTGTGGACTACTTTTGATGGTGGCTACTCTTTAGGTTTTGAGCAAAAGTATTTGAGTAACATATTCATGCAAGATGAACAGACAAGCAAGGTCAAAGCTGAAATCACAAAATAACTTGCAAACAAGAACAAAATTGCTGCTAAGATTACCTGCCCTTCAAGTCAGTAATTTCACATTATATGGCTTCAAAGTATGAATACATATCCAGTGGATATTGACCTCTGAACTGTACAAAATCTCTGTGACTCTGCCCTCTGGAGTACAGCTTGTTAGCTCCATCAGCTCCATCTTTAACTCTCTGCCTGGTCTGAAGGCACTCCTAACTGTGGTGGCATCATATGACAGCCTTCCAGGATTAGCTTTCTGCTATTGCAAGCAGAAATTTTAGCACGTGAAAATTTCTTACTTACCACAAGCAGAATGAGTAGAAATTGTCATCTAAATTAGGGAAATAATTGAAATCATTGAACAACTGTTACATTTTTTTTCTCTCGATTAATTTATCTGTATTCTTTACTTTCTCTTCTCTGTTATTGGAATTTTGCAGAATTCTAGACCTTTTTTCTCTTCTTCCTCTACTGCAATGAAGTTGAATGTAAGTTATGTTTAATAAGACTGTTAGTAAGCATTTTGTTTATAAGTAGGACTGAGTGCCATTCTTGGTGAGTAGCTGAACAGCAAATAGGCCATCAACTCTGTATCTTCTGATACTCAGGCTTCATGGTACAACCCCATCTACACCTTCAGAACATGTCTGATGATGTCCCCAGTTTGCACTTTTCCTTTATAATTTTTTTCTATGTTTCTGTCTTCTGTACTAACTTGTAATACTTGAAGGCTGGACACTTGCCTGATGTGTTGCTTTACAAGTGCTAATACAATGTCTGCTACAACATTAGTACTTGGCATTTGTTGAATGGATACATTTGAAACTATTCTGTCATCTACAATTATTTATTGATTTATTTAGATGTTAATTAATTTAGATAGCCTGGAGACAATTTATTCCTAGAATTCTTGGTCCCATATTTCAGCAAGTCTGCTCCTAGCAACGGCAGTAATGCTTGCTGTAATAACTTAATTCTTCATACCAGGTTGCTTCAATTTTATTATTAAGCAGAAAATTCCCTAGGTGTGGTGGTATTGCTCTTTGACACTTTAGTTGGGTTGTAATGCATAAAGGCATTCAATCAATGCTTTATTAAACAGAATTGAATTCAACATTTCAAACTGCTCTCACCACCCTAGGAGTTCACACTTTTCATAGGTCTGGCAGTTAGATTGTCACATTTTCTTCAGCCTCAGTGTTGGAGATCTATACATGTTACCCAGGTTAACCTTCAGTCATCTAATTATTTGGTAATACTGTGTTGCATAATAGGCCTTGGTTATGGTTATAGAGGCCGATCTGGTTAGTCAGGTCTGTAGGGCCTGAAAGAATTTCCTGTCTGAACTGCAATGTCTGGGGAAAACCCAGAACTAAAATCCTGCTAAATATGGAACTGGTTGTTCTGCAAGTTTTTTTCCCATGTACTGTTTCCAGTACCATTACAAGTTCACCACCCTGCCCCTCAAAAAACAACAATAAAAACAAGGGCTTCCTCTCTAAAAAATAATTAGCTTCAATGTACTTACTTTTTTCTGTCTGAAGAGCAAAAACACAACATTTCCTTGTTGATTTTAAGAAGCAAATTTAATTAGTTGGGAAGATGGTAATTTTTTTAGAGTAGAACTAGAATTTGAAAATGAAGGAGAAAGCTTAAGACCAGAGAAATGATAACATATATAATATATATAAATTATGAAATATATAAATAAATGTATATATAAGTTGAGGAGTAACTCCTTGATATTGTGTTTCACTGTTTTCATTTGTTATCGCACATATTGAGGATCAGGAGCTCTATGCAACATAAGACTAACTATCCTTAGAAAAAAAGTGAAAAAGACATCATTTAAATGAGTGCTTAAAGAATAGTCCAGAATCAGTGGAATCAACTCACCAGAGGACTTAGCGATGCAAAGATTTAGCAAGTTCTCTAGGTGATTCTAATGCACAGTAAAGTCTGAGTAAAGTTTTAAACCATGAAACAACTTTTTTGAGTACATTCCTTATTTTTGTCTATAATACACAGAAATTCATAGATATGAAATTGGGGAGAGAACAGGCTTCCTTTGGTAAGAAATAAAACAATATCTCATTCCTGGTATTCCTGATGTCAATAATACCATCTCTTTTCTAAGGAAATTGTGCTTTTTCTTCAAGGACTTCTCTATTTCTTCCTCTATGAAACCTTTCTGAGTCCTTTGAGCCACAATGTGTTGTTATTTTGTTGCCGTTGTTTTGTTCACAAAGATTCTATTTGTATTTGTGCATGGGGCAGAAAAGACTGCAGGAGAAATCAATTCCACATTTGAAAATTGTCCTACATTTTGCACCACTTCTGCTTTTGGTGGACTTTAACCTTTAGTAGCTACTGTTTGATTTTGTGTTCTTGTTAAGGTTTTTTTTTGCACTCTGAAATTGCTCAACCAGAATTCCAAGTTGATCAGCAGACTCGGGTAGCATAGCATTTCTGTATTATCTGAAGCTTCCGAATACTTTCAAAAACTATGGCAAATTGTATGCAAAATTATTTTAGGAAAAAAATCTTAAATAACATATATTTTTTTAAAACCTGAAACCTCAAAGAATTCAACTCTTCTGAGATAAGCAGCTAATGTAAATACACTCACTTAGCTGTTTCCTGCCGTTCCCTACTACCAGAACTATTCCCAGCAAATAGTGAGGAACAGAAAAGTTTAATTTTTAAAAAGTTGTTTATAGCTTTTCAAATTCAGTAACCATTCAAGTCTACATAATTAAGGGATTGTATGTACAACTGAAAATAAAATTCTACTTTCTCAGTCATTTGACCCCATTTTGCTTTAAGTAAATACTTTAGAAATTCATGTCCTATTTAATATTTAAAATGAATCCTGTTTGTGCAGACTACATCCAATTAGATATCATTTCAAATTTAGTCTCAAATAACTTTAAACCATCATATGTGTACACATATATGTGTTTTATTGTGTGTGTCTGTATCTGATGTACCTTATTTATTTCACCTGTTAATACATTAAGGTATCAAAGACATTTAAAGGATGGCTGTTGTTTTAGGTCTCATATCTGATAATGGATCTTAGTACTGATTCTGCATCACCTCTCTCTTTCTGCTGACTGAAGGGTTTTTAAAAGTCATTATTCTCCAAGAAAGCTATACAAATAACCCCTTTGTCACCTAAATTAAGACTTCATAAGGTTTACTGGTTGCATTTGCCTAATACTAATTATATATTAATGTAATATTAAATTAGCCAAGTGTTATTTTAAGTGATGGATAATATCCATTCTATTAGTAAGTTAATTGATATGTCTTACAGATTCTGTGGAAAAAAGAAAGGGAAGCAGGAAATTTCATTTATGAAATGATGTGATTCTTTTATCTCATGAGCCTAAGAAGTTTATGAATTAAGATAATTTATTGGTATATAAACTTAAAA
>PVKY010009555.1:0-13226 GCA_004027775.1 Bradypus variegatus
ACAGCTTCCTCCGGGCCATCGACGTGTCCATGATGGCGGGCGGCAGCTCTCTGACCAAGGTCTTCCTGGACTTCAAGGAGAGGTGAGAGGTGGGCTGGGAAGCGGCTGGGGCCGCCCCCATCAAGCCACCCTGAGACCAACTGGGGCGGCCTGGAGAGATGCCCCCAGGCGTGGTTTGGAGGTGAGGCCCCTCTGCCTCGAGTCTCAGGGCTGACTGACAGCCACGTCTCTTGCTGCGCTGCTGTGTGCCTGGTCCTGGGGAACTGGCTGCTCAGGAGGGGCTGCTCCCCAGAATGCTCGACCTGGGCAGGGAGTTGGGGTGCACGTGGGTGCCATGTGGGAGGAAGCTAGAACCCCACCTGCTCCCTGTAGCTGCAGCGAGGGGCTTCAAGATTGTGGGGCAATGTGGTGCCTTATGGGTGAAGACAGCGGCGCGGCCAGGAGCCAGGGCTCTGGGGCCTGGGGCTGGCCATGTTCACGCCGTCTGCCACTGTCTGGCAGGAGGCACCGAGTCTCGCTGTCCTCACCTTCAGCCAGGGACACAGGTACATCTGTGCCACGAGGGCTTGTGAGGGTGGATGGGGCAGCCTGTGCCGCCCAGACCCGGCAGTTCACCCAGCCAAAGGCTGCCTGGGCAGGAGGCAGGCAGGGGGAGAGGCCTCCAGGTCCAGGGGTCCCACGGGGCAGGAATGGCGGTATGGCCGAGGGGCAGGGGGCTCCCCACCCTCCCCTGTGAGCCCCCATTTCTGGCCCCCAGGCTTGTCCACACAGCCTGTGCCTGAGCCGAGTTGGCCCTCGAACCAGGCCAGGCCAACAGCCTCCAGGCCAGGCCGTGCATCCTTGGGTCCCCCCCAGCCCCTGCTTCTTCCAGGGAATGAGGTCTCTCCTGCCTTCCAGGATTGCCGCAGAGGGTGACACGCGTTCAGTCACAGACACGTCACCCACAGGTTGCTCTGTCATTCCACCAAGTGGAGGGGTCTGGGGTCTCCAGGCCTCTCTGTCAGGTTAGTTTGGAGGTTGGCTGGGGAAAGGGTCTCTGTGTCTTGTCAGCATTCACTGCAGAATAGCATGGCCCCATCGTCCAGTGCTCCGACCCCTCTCTCTCCAAGGACCCGACATTCATTCATTGAGCGGCTTTGCTGGCATCTATAGAGCACCTGCTGTGTGCAGCTCCTGGGCTCAGGGACTCCGTGGATGCACACAACAGGCTCTGGCTCTCACGGGATGGGCGAGAGACCAGGGAAGAATCAATAGACCCACGAAGCAATCATGGGTTGAGGACGTGGGTGGGGGCTGCTGGTTCTGAAAAGCAGGGGATGGGGGGCAGGAGCTCGTGGCAGGCCCCGGCGTGGGACAAGGGCTCAGACTGTCTTGGGAGCTGGCAGAGGCCTGAGTAGCAGCAGCAAAGTAGGTGAAGGGGAAGGGGGTCCAGGATGTAACTGGAGATTTCTGCAGGGGTCTTGTGGGCCAAGATAAGGGTTTAGCTTCTTTTTCCAAGGGCAGAAGGAAGCTCCTGACAGATTGCAGTGGCGGCATCCTGGCAGCTCATCACGCGTGAAGGGCAGGCGGCGTTCCGGTGGTACCACAGGTGCAGGGTGGAAACGACAGTCACCTCCCTCTGTTCGGAGGTTATGCTTCCATTGATGCAGCCGTGGACACAGACAAGGCAGCAGCTCCTCTTGGCCTTACCCTGTGGGCCCAAAGGGGACCCCTCACCCCACACACAGGGACCTGGGTCATGGAAGGACTTCGCCTTTGGCAGCTCTGACATGGCTGTCACCTGGGGCTGGGGCTGGCTGAGCTGGGCCTAGGTGCACATGGGGCAGAAACTAGCCGGGGCCAGCCATGGGGAGCAGGCCGGGGACCAGCTTCTAAGAGGAAGTTGCTGTGGAGCTCTGCGCTGCTGCTCTCAGAGACAAGACTAGGATTGGAGGTGAGCCCCCACCCCACCCACAGAAACATCTAGGATCTCTTTGATTGTCTGGAGACAAGGTTCTAAGACAGGGGAGCCTCGGTGCTCTGTGACTTTGGTTGCAAAGTCCCGTGGCTGTGGCTTTCACTGCACAGGGCCCAGGGGTCCAGGGAGGCCTTTTACTGTCAGAGCCCCAAGCTCAGCATCCCCAAGGCACAGCCTGCAGGGCTGCAGAGCCCCCCACTCCCTTCAGTCTGCTAAAGCCCCCCTGGTGTTTACCTGGCTGCCTCATCTGGTGGAACCGTCCCGGGGACACTGAACTCGGAAGGCCTTTTGTCACTGCTCGATGTAATCCCCTGTCCCCAGAGGGAGAAATTGAGGAAAGGAGGGGCGGCCACCTGGCAGGGGTCCTGAGCGAGTGACCGAGCCCACAGCTCGGGTCCCACATGGCCCACCCTGGCCCCACCATGGCACCCTGACAATTTGGGGTTCCATCCGTGCAGACATGGATGTGACACAAGGAGAGGTGGTGAGAGCAGAGCCTTTCCCTCAGACAGGCTGGGGCTCCCATCAGTAGGGCCGAGTTCAGTTTCCAAAGTGTTAAATAACACAGCTCTCGCGCAGGTAGCTACTGACCACGTCCCTGGTTCTTATTCTCGTTAGTGAAGGAACTGGCAGGTGGGGACGCTCCTTTGAACGAGGCTGGAAGAGACGGGAACCTGCAGTTGGGGGGTAGAGAGGCTGCAGACGGCACCGATATAAGATGCAAAACCGGTTGATGGTCTCCCGATGGTACCCTGGAAACTGGGGATCTCCATCGGGGCAGAAATCATTTTCAACTGTGTGAGCCTCCTGCCGGGCGGGCGCCTTCCCCAGGGCCTCAGCTCGCCCCGGGCGGGCTCGCATCCCACGGAGCTCTGGGGAAGCCTGAGCATGTGACTTCAGGACTTTGTGCCTCGTTTCCACAGGTTTAAATGGCTTTAGCAGTAGCAGATGTTTGTGGTTAAACGAAGACCTGTCCATTCTCTCCATCCTTCCACGTCTGGGGCAACGTCTGGACTCATCCTGCTGGTCTCTGTGGCTGTCCCTGCCTGGTGCTGCCTCGAGCTGGTCAGCGGGGTCCTGGGCTTTCTCCAGACTTAGCGGGAGGGGAGCCTGCCTTGGGGAGCCCTCGCTGTGGGTTCCGAAGAGCCCTGGCCTTGGAGGCCACGTGGACTTGCCTTGAAGTTGGCCCCACCACTCAGAGGCTGGACAACGCTGGAAGCTTCCAGGTGACGGGGGGCCTGGGGAGGCGTGAGGCCCTGGGGCGAGATTCAGAGCTCAGAGACCTGGGGCGCAGGCTCTCTCCTCCTGGGGGCCCAGCCATTCTGGGGCATAGAGTACACACAAACTAGTATACACTACAAAGACATGAAGAAGTATCTCCAGTCTATAGTAGATGAGTACACAGGAAATTTCTGCCAAGTCCTAACTAATGCACTGACAACCTCCCACAGCTTCAAAGACTCCTACATAATCGTATCACATACTTCCATTACATACAAATACAGTTATCCCACATCTCTGTATAGACACACAACCCAAACTTCCATTAGATGCACGAATTCTCAACTCCCAGAATGCATACTAATGACTTTCTACTACAAAATCCAAATACAATACACAGTCCTAGAAGATGTGCATACAACTTCCCATGCACCCTGAATACACACATTAATGAAATTTAAATGCAACTTCCACATGCCTTAAACAGACTGAATTACACAACACACTAAAATATGCAAAAGTTCTCATTAGCATAAAGTACAAGGTTGGCCAGAATACATTGGGCGGCAAAATGCTTTCTTCCAAATGTAACAACAATATTTAATCATTTCCTTTTTGTCCTTTCCCTTGGTCCGATCACTATCGGCCCAGTGTTTCAACATCCTCCCCAATGGACTATCCAGGGAAATGTTCCCGGGGGACCCTACGGGTACCCCCTTCCCTTTATTTCCCTGCCGGCCACTGCCTCTATTCCCCATTCTGAGTCTTGTCTGGGCATCTTTCCCTTAGGATCGGCCTCAGGCTCATCAGAATGTCCCGACCACCAAGCCAAATCTTAATAGTCCTTTTTTCTTACTTTGATCTATGCATAGAGTTACCTGGTGGCTGCGAGGCACATTTTTCCTTCCCCTTTTCTTGTCCACAATCGGCAGACCTAAGTGTCTGATCACAGGTCTCACCAGCAGTCAGAAGCGGGCCCCCAACGACAGAGTCCAAGGCCGCTCAAACGGCGGGGCGCGCCTTCCCTTCTTCCATCCTGGGGGTCCTCCTCGATGATTCTGATCCCAGACAAGCCTCCAAGTTGTTGGAAAGAATGCTGTAATAAACGCTCATACGATTGTGGGGGAGAAACAATTTATTCATGATCTTCCAAGAACGAGCGCAAAACAAAAATGTGGCAGGCACACCGAACAATAGAACACAGCAATATTTATACCTTAAGCCTAACACGCAAGACCCTCTCCTGTTTCTCCATTGGCTGGGTACTCCCGAGGGTACAGCCTATCCGAGAGAGCTAACTAGCTCGCCTTTGGGATTTTAAATCATACAGCCTATCCGAGAGAGCGCATCCAGTTTAAATTTCCCGCCGAGAGTTCCTGCCTTTGATTATACCACAAATTCCTTTACATTCCAATGACTCTGATTATTGCTTGTTTTTACCCAGTTAATGGGCTAGCACTCACTCTAGGCTTATGTCATGGGCCCTCTCCCCCCTCCCTCCTAACTGCAGAGACGGCTTGATGTAGTTTTGCAGCCCATTGTTCAGTATAAGTTTTGTTTCTCTCATTCCACGCCATTTTGTCTAAAAGCTAAACTTAATTCTACTCTGACACGACATGAATGGTGAGCACCATGTCCCCGGCACAGCATGTGCTGAGGCTTGCCACATCCTGGGGAGCTTCCAGAATATGTCTCTCCTCAAATGACATATTGTACCTGACTCTGAGGGACCAGGCCTGGCCCTGGAAGGATGCGCGATCTTTGCAAAAGCCAAACAACTCGAAGGAGGAGAGAGCGGCCAATCCCCCAGCTTTGGGGCTCAGGGGTTCCTAGGAAGGGGGTGAGGAACCCTCTCATTTATTTTCCTATAAAAAATATCCTTTAAAAAATTGAAACAAGTACACGTTCATTTTGGAAAAAAGACTTAGTAAATGCAGAAATGTGTAAAGAGAAAAATAATTGTTCCATCAAGGCTTAATTGCTGCTAATAGTTGGCTTTGCTTTCTTCCAGTCTTTTTGTTCTGTGCATGTATAGTTATCCATAGATGCAGCTTTTCTTTTCTTATTTATGAAATCGGAGTGGCCCTTGACACGCACGTCTGCCAGCTGCTTTGCACCATTGGGAGTTGTTTGGCTGTAAGTAAAGAGCCTGGTGGCAGCAGTGGAGACACAAAGGGGTGGTCGCTGGTGTGGGCTCGTGGGCCAGGGGCTGGGGGTCCAGGGGTCTGCAGGTCTCTCCCTCAGGCCCAAGCTCGGGATCCCACACCCATGTGGGAGGCAGGGCGGAGGGGGACAGGGGAGGCCCAGAGGGGCCGTGTGCCTCCCTGCTGAGCCAGCACCATCGAGGAAGCCCACCCGGTGCCCCCAGTCCCCTCTCACCAGCCCCTCCCCTGCACGGAGGTGGGAGATGGTTTCTGCCCTTTTGACCACCCCGGGAATGTGGAGTTCTGTCCTCAAGGAAGAGGGGTTGGTGGCTCAGGGTGGGGGTGGAGGGCATTTTCCTAGGACATTATAAATAGTTGGAAATGATGGCATGTCACGGCTGCTTCTTCCCTCAGCCTCTGAAGGTGCTGTCTTTAGAATCCATTTCCCACCGCAAGACCCCTGGGTGGTCTATGGGACACAAGAGAATGGGTCAGTGTGAGCAGAGTGTCAGGGCTGGGTTGTCTGAGCTCAAATCCGACCCACCACTGCCTGTGGTGAAACCGAGGAAGCACAGCACGAGATGCTCAGAACCAGGGTAAGCATTTGGGACATCATTGCTCAGAGACCCCTGTCTGCTTTCCGCATGATTTTTTGTTGCTGGTTATAAGAACTGGAGCCCCCCTCAAGGGAGTTTAAGCCAAATGAGAATACTGGGCAGAGGGTCTCTTAGAAATTAAGGGCAAGGATCACAGACGTGGGGGCCTGAGCTCGGGGCCCTGGCCTTGGCAGTGGGCTCGTGGCAAACTACCCCACAGGGTCCTGCCCCCTCCACCGCCTTGCCCTGGCCGCCCTGGCCCTGGTGATTTCACCTGTCCTGGTGTCAGGTCACAGCTCCCCCAGCAATGTGATGTTCACATACAGCCCCCAAGGATCCCTGTCTCCACAAAGCCTCTGCCTCCCCTGGGGGTGACAGTGTGGGCAACCCCAGGGACCCCTGCCCAAGCATCGGGGAGCCCCCGACTCCTGGCCTAGACACAGCTCTTCAGAGCCCTCTGGCTCTTCATCATCTGCAGGACCCCAACTCCCTGCTGCCCTGCCACAGGGTGGGGTGTCCCAGGAGGGCTTATTCCCCTAGAGAAACAGCAGCAGAGAGAGGAGCCTGAGAGAGGGGCTTGAGTTGTACCCCAGCAGCAGCAGAGACCAGTGGGATCTGCGAGAGGGCAATGAGGCCGGGTGGGGACTGCAGCCCCATCTAACTGTGTTGGCTCCAGTTTTTCCAGTTTTACAGAAGAAGGCTAGAAGTCTGGATTTTTGTAGGAAATCTCCAAAGCAACAAAGTCAAACAATTCCAAGTGCTGCACAAATCACGTCTGGGCATCTCCTGCCCCCAGGTGGCCAGGTGAGGCCCTGAGGGGTTGGCTGAGAGGACAGGGGTCTGTGTGGTGGCAGCGGGGAGGGGCAGTCTCAGGTCCAGGACTATTTCCCTCACCCACTGCTTCTCCAGCCTGCTCCCCAAATGCCCTGGTGAGGAGAGAGGGGCCCAGGGAGGGCCTGCAGACTGCTCTCCCAGCGTCCCCCTCGGTCAGTGCCGATAGGGGCAGGGCCTGCAGCAGAGGGCACAGCACCCTGAGACGCTGGGGAAAGCTGGCTCAGCATCAGCCTGGTCCCAGCAGGCGCTCCACGGAAAGGGCTCCAACCCCACCCTCCAAATGCTCAAAAAACATCACAGACAAATCGCACGGACTGAATGGTGCTGCAGAGGGTTAGGGTGTTGGCATGCAGCTTCTCCACCACGATGGGCCTGCATGGCACCAAGGATGAGCCCAGCCTCTGCAGCCACCCCCGCCTGCCCCTCGTGTCTGTGCTGGTGGAGGGGAGCACCCACTGCCTCCCCGGAAGGACCGTCCCTTGCCCTTCCTCCTTTGGCAGGGATATAAAACATCCTGTCTTTAGGAAATCACAGGGAGAGTTGATGGCAAGATGTTGTTTTCCTTAAGATTCCTATTGGAAAAGTGAAGTATTGTCAGTATAAGTTCAGCCCCTCTAACTGGGCTGGACATTTTCCCCGAGTTGCCTGGGTCCTGTGCCCCCTGGTTGAGCTCTACCTCGCTTTTCTCATCCCTGCAACAGACAGCAGTGGGCCCTGAATCCCAGGAGGAGGCACCCAAAGCACCCAGCACTCTGCCTGCCTCCCAGCAGGTGCTCTGGGCCACTCAGAGATACTGGGAGCCAGAAACAGCGTGGCTGGTGCCATTTCCTTCTTGTCCAGTGTCCCCTCCTCCCCTCCACGGGGAGCCTCCTCCCCAGCCCCACCCCCTGCTCCACCCTGGACGAGCGCCCAGTCCGAGGGGGGCCTGGCAGGAGGCGGGGGCTGAGGGCTGGCCGGGGCCTGCCCCGAGAGGCCGGGCCCGAGCAAGCAGGAGGAGACACGGCCTGATCACGTGGGCCTGTGTTTGCAGCCCGGAGGCCGCCCTTCAACTCTGAAGAGTCCACCAGGCTTTTCTTCAAAGGCCAGTAAAGGTAGAGAGAACTAGCGCTCAGGGAAATTTACAAAACTTCTGCACAACTGACTTGGCAGGGCTGAGTCCCTTTTGCCACTGGGGAAACTGAGGCTTGGTCAGGGGAGAGGGGATGGAACCAGCCCAAGACCATACAGCAGGACCCTGTCTCAGTGTCGCTGCCACCTCCCAGGTCACACCCTCCAGGCCCAGATCAATGACAAATCCCAAAACCCTGAGTCAGCCCCCAGCTGCCACCCCTTGTCCAAAGTCCAAGGTGGTTCTGCTGCCGGCTTGGCCTGTCCCAATTTTGCAACAGCTGGTGCTTGTCTGTGGGTGTGGGGTCAGGAGAGGCCCATGCTGGCCTGGCCACAGCTCCGGGCCCACTGCATGCACCCCATGTCCAAGCACCAAGGAGGACATGGGCCTGGTCCTCTCTACCCCTTCTTTACTGCCGAGTGTGTGCAGCCCAGCCTGGGACCCTGGCCCTCACCTCTGCTCTTCCCAGGGAGGCCAGGTGCTTGTGGAGGCAGCCGTCCCTTTTGGGGGCCATGGGATTGGGCAACCATCCCTCTGCCCATGTGGCAGGGACTGAACATGGTGAAAGTACAGGGTCAGAACCGAGAGCCGATGCCACCTCCTCTGAGAAGCCCTCCTGGGCTCCCCGCCTCCTACCCCTCTCTGGGTCTGGCTTCTTCTGTGGACTGAGCTCCTCAGGCAGGGAGCAGTGCTTGGTTGTCACTGGGTCTCCCAGCAAGGCTTTGTATACAGTTGGCATTTGGTAAATGTAGTGGACAAGCAGGCAGCAAGACACACAGACACCTGTCACAGCTGTCCAGAGAAGTCGGAACAGCTCCCTTCCATGTCCTTCCAGTTTCCTTGGGGTCCCACGTCACCTGGGCTGGGAACGGGCAAAACACCCCAGTGGCAAAGTCGGCCTGCAGGGCTCGAAGCTGGCTCCCACTGGCTCACTGTGGGGCCTGAGGCCAGCGGCCCCGTCTGGGCCCGGGTGTCTCCAGCAGTCAAGTGGCGTCAGGAAATCCTGCGACTGAGAACGAAACACACCTGCAGAGCTGAGCACCACGTGCAGGGAAGGCGAACAGCTTGGGGGTGTCCCGCCAAGCAATGGGAGGAATTGGGGAGCTGTGGGGGGTGCACAGAGCAGCTCAAGAGCAGCCGTCCTGACTTGGCTCTGAGGGCAAAGGCCCCGAAACTCCCAAACAGGGCTGGGTGGGAGCTCCTAGTGCAACCCGAAGGCCCCTGGGCCCGGTGCGGGGCTCCCCGTGCAGCCCCACTGCCCCTGGCCCACGGCGGGGAGGTCACAGCCCCGTCACCCCCCGCAGTTGGCTAGCAGGACTCCCGCCTGCTCCACCTCCTGGAGGAGCCGAGGAGCTGCTGGGTAGAGGGCGGGATGCACCGCCCACAAGGGGCGGGGATGGCCGGGCTCCCGTGGGGCCACCGGAGGAAGGAGGGCGCAGGGGCCGGCTGGGCCCTGGCAGACATCGGGGGCCAGGGCAGGGGCAGGTACACCCTGCAGGCTGGGAGCCCCCCCCACCGGCCTCTGCCAGGGCCTGCAGACCTCCCGGGCTGGGGGGCACAGCCCCATCCCTCCAGGAACCCACCCACTCCCCCTTCCTTCCCCCCCAACAGCTGGCGGGGCTGGCACCCCGTGCTCCCCGCTGGCAGCTCCCGCCTCGGCCTGCAGCAAAGCCTGGGGGTGGGGAAAGGACGGCCGGGTGCTGACTCAAGGACGGGGGGAGCTGGTTAATGTTCTGTGGGAGGCAGGCCGGGGGGGGCACCAGGGCTGCCAGCCCCCCACCCCCAGCGCAGCGCCTGGACGGCCCGACTGGCCTGGCCGGTGGTGGCACGTGGCAGCTTCCTGGGCTGGCGGCGCTACCCAGGCAGGCAGGGGGTGGCGGGAGGCTGGGGATCCAAGGGCAGTCCCCGGTGCTGTGACCCCCCCCCAGGGCTGCCCGGGCGGGGCCGGGGCCTGCTGGAAAAGTCTACCACGTGCAACCGCGCCAGGCTGAATTCCCGCCATTAGGACGTGCTCTTTGGGGGTCCCGGAAGACTGAGACGCTTTCAAGGGACTGGAGGTAGGTGCAGACCCCGAGACGAGTGGGCATCCCCAAGCTTAGGACCCCCTCCCATGGCAAAGGCTGGCCCTCAGACAGTGGGGGGCCATGAGGGGCCAGAGGAGGGTGCTTCCCGCCCCCAGCCCTCCATAGCCTCCCCTCTCCCCAAAGACCCTCCAATCATAGCCCCCTACTCCCTCCCCTGCCCCCCCAACCCCCTGGGGAGGGTCACATGGTGGGGGCAGCTCTAACCATCCTGAGATTTGGGCCTGCACCCCATGCCTGGTGACGGTGGGCAGGCCTCATCCTCCAGTCTCCCCTCCCCCCACCATCCCTGTGATGTCATGGATGGGGGAGGGGGGGTCGGGGGGGCAGGACAGCACACAGACTTTGGGTTCACACGGGCCTGGCCTGGGCCCCAGTGCAGCCACTTACTGGCCATGTGACCTTGGTCACCACTTTCCATGCCTCGGTCACCTCCTCTGCAATGTGGGGAGGCATGTGGACTTTGGGATGTTTCTGTGCTTGCTCAAGGACAGGCACGTGGAGTGGAGCCGAATTAAATGGCTGATGCCCATGTCACTGCAGGGATTGCAGCTATGTCAGCATGGCCATGGCCACATCCCTTTACTCTTCCTGTGACACTATCAGTGGGCACAGGAAGCCGCCGTCTGCCCTTCAGGCGTCCTCCCCTTCCATGTTGGGCTGCACCCACCCCAGGGAAACATGGCCAGCAGCTTCTCACCTGAGAACGGGGCCCTGTTACAGACTTCTTGTAATTTTTGGGAGAAGTCTGGGAGGGCTTTCTGGAGGAGGAGGGATGTGAGGTGTGCTCCAAATACTGGCTGGGAGCATTGTGAAGGAGGAAGAGGCAGGTGGGGAGCGGGCCGGTTAAACCAGCTTCTGAGCCCCTCCCCTGGAAGGGCTAGCCCCTTCTGCCTTGGGTCCCAAAGGGCTGGGGGCCAATGGGGTCCGGGGTTGAGAGGGGGGTGCCCCAGGGAGGCGTGCTGGATCCAGCCTCAAGGGCTGGGTGTCCCATTGCAGGGCAGCCCTGCCTCCCATCCTGGGCCTCCGGGCCCTGTGCCCCCCAGGGTCACTGTCAGAGCCTCCTCTGGCGTCTCTGCCTCCCCCAGGCCACAGCACCAGGGGCTCTTCCCCAGGCACAGACCCAGTGGGGTCATGGCCGACCTTCAGAGGTGTCTGGAGTCCTGATGGTGCCCTAAGTCAGGGGAACAGACACTCCCCACCCTGTCACCCCCTCACATCTGCTCTCTGCAACCATGAGTTTCCTTGAGAGACCCACACTCCTTTTTGTTTCCAGCCCCTCGCCCTCTGTGCTCAGGCCCTCTTCCCAGCTCCCTCGCCTCCCTTACCAGCTACCCCCATGCTCCCCCAAGGAGACTTCCCTGCCCATCGTGACAACCCCTTTTCTGTGCCCCTCTAGTGGCCCTGACATCCCTCTGCAGAGCTGCTCACATTCAGTCATAGCTGCTGTTCCCTGTCTACCCCAGGGACTGGCAGAGACATCCCACCCCTCGCCGTGGTCTGCCCTGGGCCAGGCACAGAGTCTGACATATTTAGGCCCTCAGTACCTGTGTGCTGAACAAACGAATGGATAAATAAGTGAATGAGTCAATGAATGAGTGGACGAATGAGTGAATAAACAAATGAGTGAACAAATGAATGCGTGAGCAAGTGAATGAACGAAGGAGCAAGTGTGTGGATCCCACGGGAGGCAGCAGGGGAAGCGCGTTCCCAGTGGGGGGAATGGCAGGGAGCCCAGGACCTCCCTGGCAGGCACCGAGTATGTGTCCCCACAGGTCCCCTCCTGCACCCAGCGCTGACTCTCTCCCCGGCTCCCTGCACTGTGAACGCCGTCAGTCCCCATGGCCTCACTGAGCCGAGCCCTGCGCGTGGCCACCACATGCCTTCAGCAGAGCCCCTGCCCAGGCCTGCAGCCGCGCCCCCTGACCAGTGTGGCCGGCCCCACGACCGAGAAGAGTGTGCCGTACCAGCGGACCCTGAAGGGGGCACAGGACCCCAGGGCGGTGGCCCACGGCCCGAGCCAGCCCCTGCCCCGCACGGCCAATGTGGTGGTCATCGGCGGGGGCAGCTTGGGCTGCCAGACCCTGTACCATCTGGCCAAGCTGGGCGTGAGCGGTGCTGTGCTGCTGGAGCGGGAGCGGCTGACCTCGGGGACCACCTGGCACACGGCAGGTAAGGGTCTGGGCCACAGCGCAGCTGGGGAGGGCCTGGGTGGAGTGGGGACCTTGACCTGCTGGGGGCCACCCCCGGGCCTCTTAGAGGCAGCAGAGCTGGAGGGCAAAGAACCACTGAGCAAAGCTGCATGGTCGGCCTGAAGGAGAGCAGACGGGCCACATGCCCCCGAAGTCCCCGAAGAGCCATGGTGGGGAGGAAGGAGCAGAGGGGGCCTTTGAGGGCAGAGCTGGGAGCAGAGCCGGAAGCCTGGGCACAGCCCGTTCGCTGGGCAGAAGCACTTCCCCTAGATTGGGGTGGCAGATGGATGGGGAGGGGCCCTCAGGGGTGAGGCAGGGAGGTGTCCCACGGCACCAGATGCTTCTGCAGTTCCCAGCCAGCATGTATTAGACACCTGTTGTGTGCTCTTGGCTGGAGGTGGGGGAGCCAGTTTGGTCCATCTCACTGTGTCCATCCCTGAATGCGGAAGTTGGGGAGAGAGGGGCATGGCCGCTCCTGTGAGCTGGGACAGGCTGTCCCCACACGCCACCCTTCTCGCTCTCCTCGTTCTTCCCGTCCACTGTCCGCCTTAGCTCAGCCTCACCCCTGGCCTCCCACTCCCCCTCCCCGTCTCAGCCCTCATTGGGGAGCACGTGGGGTGGGCGTCAGTTGGTCCTGGGTCCTTAATTTCACCCGTGGGATAAGGATGTCCTTGTCCACTGCTCGTGCCCCGAGACCATCCCCATGGCAGGTCCAGCCCAGGGCTTGGCCCCAGCAGGGGCTCTAGAAGTGGCGCCTTTGACACTGTTGTTCCTGGAGCTGCCTCTGGCTCGGGGCCCACTGTAAACTCTGCTCGGACCCCACTGGGGCTCCCCGGGGCCTGCCTGAGTACTGGGAGGCCTGACCTGCCAGGGCCCTGGTCCAAGAGGGGCTTACCCCTCCCGCCCCCAGGGCTGACTGGCCTCCCCACCCTGCCGGCCAGGCCTGCTGTGGCAGCTGCGGCCCAGCGACGTGGAGGTGGAGCTCCTGGCCCACACGCGCCGCGTGGTGAGCCGCGACCTGGAGGAGGAGACCGGGCTGCACACGGGCTGGATCCAGAACGGGGGCCTCTTCATCGCCTCCAACCGGCAGCGG
>PVKY010009556.1:0-13221 GCA_004027775.1 Bradypus variegatus
GGGCCTCTGAGCTGTGGTTCTGCAATGCCCACATGTGGCTGGAACCCAGGTCAGCCGTGTCTTGTAAAGTGGGGCCGGCAGAGGGGCTGGTGCTGAGGGTTGGGGAAAGTGTCACAGCCCTGGGAGCAGCGCTCCCTGTGAGGACGTTGTGGGTGATAGAGCATGTGCTTTAACATGAAGGAGAGAGGAGAGAAAAGCAACTCCCAGTGCAGTTAGTGTGTTTCTGTATTCAAATGCTTGGATGTGATCACACTAAAAGGCCGTGGGGTACATGTTTGCACCCACACTCCGCCTCCAGGCGCCCTCATCCTGGCAGTTGCGGGTCATGTTCACACCTCATACCCCTTGGCAGCCTTGCCGTGGTGTCCTGACTCCCCAGAAGATTGCCAGTGCTGGGTAAAGTCCCTGACATCTTCCCCCGAATTTACATGGCAGCTCCATTTTTGGAAAATTGGGTGTACATTTAAACTCTGCTGAAGAGTCTTTGTGTCCATGTGTAGATCACAGTCAGGGTCCCTGGGTTGATGGTGCCTCCCCAGGAAGGCCCAGAAGGTGTGGACAGACAGACTCGGCCTCTGCGCGCACCCTGAAGCCCCAGCCATTCCTGCCATGGAAAGCAGAAAGGACAGTGGCGGTCCCTTCGATGGCTCCTAGACTCCTAGACCTGTACTTTGGTGATGAGGTGGTCACTCACGTGCATGTCTGCAAAGGGTCGGGCAGTGAGCAGGGTGGGGGCGATGCTTTGCTTGACGTTCTCTCCCTCTCCCACTTCCCCCGTCCCCACAGTGTGAGAACTGGAGTGGGGTGGGGAGCAGCCCCTTGGCGTGGATCTGGGGCAGGGGGGTTAGGGATGTCAAGTTGATTTAAGCCTTCTCTCCTGCTTTTGGGGCACTTCTAGTGGTTTAGAAGGGAAGATCAGGGAACCCTTGTAACAGTTACTCAGATTTGTGTTTGCTTCTCATTTCATTCCTTTTTTTTTTCCTTGGTTATATTTTGCCTTGGAGGCTGGGTAAGTTATTTTCTGTGATTGAACTTAGGGTTCTTCAGTGGCTGCAGGGGCAGAGTTTATTTTGTTCCATTCTGTTCTGCACATTTTTTCCCTTTGAAAAACGTGTCTAATGTATTTGTATTTCCAACCTTTAATTTTTGGAGCTACACTGTGATACCGTTTCCTGAATGTTGGGACCGTCTCCATGGCTGGCTCTGGGTTTCTGTTTTTGTGGTGGTTGTTTGTGAAGACTCCTGTTGAAAATTCCCACTGGTTTCTCTCGTCCCCTTGATGCTGTTCGTGTTGCAGATTATTGCCTTCCGTGGTGGTCTCTGGGAATGGACAGGTCCCTGCTCGCCTGAGCATTGCTTTGAAGTCATGACTGTTAAAACTGAATTGGTTTTACATATCTGGAACTTCGTAAACAGCTCAGTTTTTGTTATTTGTTTAAAAATCACCTCTGCAGCTCCTTCAAGTGTTTCCACTGTTGGGGTGTTTATATGGTGGCCAGTTCTTTATACCTTACTTTTACCTTTCTGTTCCCTTCTCCAGGAGGAATACAGAAACTCCATGCCCGCGTCCAGTTTCCAGCAGCAGAAACTGCGGGTCTGTGAGGTCTGTTCGGCCTACCTTGGTCTCCATGATAATGACCGTCGTCTTGCAGACCACTTTGGGGGCAAGTTACACTTGGGGTTCATTCAGATCCGAGAGAAGCTTGACCAGTTGAGGGTAAGAGGATGCATTGTGGTTACACAGAAACCTGAGCGGTCTTTTGGCCATATTTACATTTCTTTAACTCTAGAAAGCCTTGTTTTTCATCCTAAGAATTTGCCTTGAATTTCATAGTGAAATAATTAAATTTCATTGCTTGAGGTTTTGCACAAGAGACCTAAGATCTCAGAATCCAAAGGGGCGGTGGAGATTTGTTAAGTTTGCACCCCTTTGCTTATGGGAGGAAATGGCTGGGTTTAGTCCCAGGGTACAGCAGCTCTTGCTTACCTCTGAAATCACTTCTGCTTGGAGAAAGGGAATCGAGTCAATAGCCACTGGTTTTCCTCCTTGGACAGAAGCAGGTGGCCGGAGAATGGTTAGACGGGATGGAAGGTCGCAGACCCTAGCCTTTGGCTCTTGGGATTGGGAAGTGACCTGGCCTTCCCGATGGCCCTGCAGTCGGCCTCTGCTTTGTCCTCAGGGCTCTGCGCTCCTGCTGGACGGCTAAGCAGGAAGGTCCACCTTGTCTCAGATACTTCAAAGTGTCGTTCTTCAAGCTTGGCGGAGCTTCCCGCATGTGTTCTGGGAGCCCGGAATAGGATGTTGGGAAGCTGGCAGGCCTTCCCTTTAGGTGCTGGAAGTCTGGTGGGATGGACATGCCTCCCCTGACTCAGGACACCAGGACAGCTGATCCTCGTTCTGAGCCAGCACCCAGGAAAGAGCAGTTCTACGACTGGGAGGGGTCTCCCATGGGTGACATGTGAGCTGGACCAGGAAGAGGTTGTGGAGAGCAGAGGGGAGGGGAGCCAGCAGCGAGGATGTTTTTGTTCCAGGCAAACATGAATATGCTCTGCCGTACGTTTTAAGCTGGAATTTTTAAGTTTATAGTTATAGAAGATGCAAAAATAGTTTATGTGTATTCAGTGGAATATAAAGAGCATATTTATGAGTGTCATCCACTGTCATCCTCATTAAAAATTGCTCTTATTGGTTGGAAATTTTACATTCCCCTTTCTCTTAGAAATGGTATTTCTATTCCATATCACCCCAGAATTTAGTCCTAATGTGATATCTTTTTATACCTTAACCTATCTTAGCATGTATCTCTGTATTTGAAATTTGAATGTATTGAAATTTTTTTCCTACAACATTAAGAACCTAAGGGTTGCTGTCATCTAGAAAGCATGTTTTCTTGATGCAATTTTGAGTGGTATACAATAGATCAAAAGGAAAAAAAAGTTATATATTTTTAACTTTTTATTTTAAAATGCTTTGAAACTCACAGGACAGTTATAAAAATAATATAACTCTATATAGAGAGCTCTGACTTACTGGGATCCCTAAATAGCCGTGTCCACCAATTTTAACATTTTGTCATATCATTCTGTCTGTCTGTCCCTATTTATCGATCCGTTTTCTGAACAAGTGAGTGTAGGTTGAATACAACGTGCTCCTTGAGCACTTGGTACTGCCACGTACATTTCCTGAGAACAAAGACATCCACTATAAGTTATCAATGTAGTTCAAGAAATTTGACATGAATATAAAGCTTGCAGTCTATTTTCCATTTTTCTCATATGTCCCAGTAATGTTCCTTGAGCCTTTTCTCCTCCCTTACTAGGTCCCATCCAGGATCTTGTATTGCATTTGTCATTTTTTTTAAATTGTGGGAACGTATATATGGCATAAACTTTCTGTCTCAACCACTCCCAAGCACACCACGCAGTGAGACCAAAGTCACGATATTGTACCCCCAGCACCTCCCATTACTGAAACACCCCTGTCTCCCCGAGCAGAGACCCTGCACCCGTTCTGCATTTACCCCGCATTGCCCCTGCCTCCTCCCGCTGGCATCCTGGACTCTAATTTTGGTCTCTCTGCGCTTGCATGTTGTGCATATTGTCTGATGATTTCTTTGTAGTTACCATGAGGCTTAAATTTAACATCCTAAACCAAAAAAATTTGGTTTGATAGCAACTTCGCTTCCTTAGTATATACTTAAGTTCTTGTCACATGTTATGAGTCCAAAATCCGCGATTTGTCACTATTTTATACATTTGACTTAAAGATCCTATAGGATGTAAAAAGTGGACTTAGAGTGGGTATCGGTGTGGAATGTGCAGAGGACCTGAGGCTTTCATGCACGCTTTTGTCGCTCGTTTCCTGCAGTGGCGTTTCTCAAATGAAAGCCTCCTGCCTGTTCCATTCTTTTCTCCAGTTGTGTTCAAGATCAGCTGTGACCCGCCTGGCCTGCCCAGCTGTGGAAGCTGGTGCAGTGGGTTTGTGGTCCCAGCTTCCCAGGCCAGAGGCCGCCCCAGGGCAGTTAGTGCCTCGGCATCAGGGCTTGGTTACACAGCTGTCCTGTTCTATCATCAAATCTGAGGAGTCTCCTTTGGTTAAAATGTAACTGTTTCAGTTTAAAGCAGCACAATAATTCTGTGTGGTATAGAAGTACAGCATTTCTTTTTGGAATATGCAGTTTGTCACTGAATTTGTAAAATGTAAAAAGCTTTTTTTTAATGTATTGTCTTCACTATTGATTAACAAATTTTAAAAATGAAATGTTATTTCCTTAGAATAGCTTCTAGATTTTAAAATTAACTAATCACAGGATCATATGAAGATGTTTTGTTAAATAAAATGCACTTTCAGTTGTATAGCTTTCTCTTACCTCACTTCCCCAAATTTTTTATTTATTTAGAAAACTGTTGCTGAGAAGCAGGAGAAGAGAAACCAGGACCGCCTGAGGAGGAGAGAGGAAAGGGAGCGAGAGGAAAGGCTGAGCAGGAGGTGAGCCTCCTGCCCGGGTGGTGGGCAGCCTGGACGAGTGCTTGTGACGGCCAAGAGCGTTGAATCCCTAAGTGGCCGTTAAAAGGAAAACACATGGCAATGCCCAAATGGCCGTAGTTCTGGCCAAGACCAGGAGGACCTGAATGTCCGCAGCCTTTGGGCGCCAGTGGGGGGCAGTGTGTTGGTGGCTGCGGGTTAAAGCGTCATGAACAGGCTGTTGGAGCAACAGCGTTGGGCCAGCCTGGCTGTCGCACTGACTTAGTGTTTCCTTAGAGAAGAGAAGAGTGATGGGGGAAAGGAGCAAGCCACGGCGAGTCCCTTCATTGCACCTGTGCAGCCCTGCTTGGGGTCAGACTCTCCTCTGACCCCTGGGAATGCAGTGCTCGGCAGGCAGGAGAGACGAGCTCTGATATGTGGGGTGCTGGGGGCCATGTGGCTGGAGCCTGTGTACATCCTCTGGTGCTTACTCGGGTGAAACAGCATCACTGGGCAGCTTTCTGCAGAGGAGAGATGGGGTCTCACTGCCCCAGGATGCTGCAGCCCTGCTGGGAGCAGAGTGAGGGACACAGAGGTGGAAGCAGTGAGACCAGTAAGGAGACTGCAGGCGAGTCCGGGCGAGGGGTTGGTGGTTTGAAGCAGATGGCAGCAGGAGGCGTCTGGATGCCTCTGGGGGCAGAGCTGAGGGGACTTGCTGATGAGTGAATGGCCTGGACTTTGAGAGCCGGCCGGGTGTGGGCAGGAGGTGGTGATGAGAATTGGGTTTTCCTGGGGGACACCCAGGTGTGGGCACTGAGGGTGCAGGAGAAGCTCAGGAGAAAGGTGCAGGAAGTGAGCCACTCTGCTTAAGGCTTTGTTGTCCTTGGAAGGTTAGGGAGCTGAGAAAGGTCATGTGCTCATTGCAGTGCTGGGGTTTTCCTCTCATTGATTGTCCATCAGGTACACTCGTATAAATAGATGCAAGCACTGTAAACACACAGCGCGCAAAGCACACGCGTCCCCCAGGCAGTGGCGCCTGCTGCTGTGGTGGCATCACAGTCCCCTTGCCTCTCAGGGTGTCCTGGGACTGGACACGCGAAACCCCCAGCTCTGTTGCGGGCCCCTGAGCAGCCAGGGTATGGGGCGTCGTACGCTGTTCAGTCACCTCTGTTAAGTTAAATTTTATCTTTTTTCTGGCTTATGGCCTTTCCTTATTTATTTACTATTTTAATTAGAGAAATTGTGGTTTCACAGAACAAGCATGCTTAACATACAGGATTCCTTATGCCACCCTGTTACTGCAGTTCCTGGTTTAACCTAGGGTTCACTGTCTTGTGCAGTTCCACGGATTAAAAAATTTTTTTTGTAATAGCATACATAACAATTTCTCCTTTTATCCATATTGAAATAAATAAATAATTCAGTGTTACTAATTACATTACAGTGTTGTACTACCATCCCTACCATCCATTATCAAAACTTTTCCATCGCCCTAAGTAAGAACTGTACGTTTTAAGCCTTAATTCCCTATTTCCTACCCCTCTTCCCACTCTGTCCTCTGGTAACCTATATTCTAGCTTTTGACTCTGAGTTTTGCATTGTTCTTTTTGATGACTAATTTTTAAAATTCAGTTTCGTTGTGATACATTCACATACCATACAGTCATCCACAGTGTACAGTCGTTCACAGTACCATCATATAGTTGTGCATTCCTCACCGCAGTCTTCTAAACATTTTCATTGTTCCAAAAAAAGGTAAAATTAAGAATAGAAATGAAAGTATAAAAGAACACCCAAAACATTCAATCTCCCCCATCCAACCCTATTTTTCATTTAATTTTTGTCCCCATTTTTCTACTCATCTGTCCATACACTGGTTAAACGGAGTTTGAGCCACAGGGTTTTCACAATCACACAGTTACGCTGTGTAAGCTACATAATTATACAGTCTTCAAGAATCAAGGTTACTGTGTTGCAGTTGGACTGTTTCAGGTATTTCTTTCCAGCTATTCCAATACACTAAAAATTAACAAGGGATATCTACATAGTACATAAGAATGCCCTCCAGAGTGACCTCGACTCCACCTGAGTCTATCAGCCACTGAAACTTTATTTTTTCCCCCGTTGGGTCGAGAAGGTTTTCCCAATCCCATGATGCCGGTCCAGGCTCATCCCCAGGAGCCCTGTCCCATGTTGCCAGGGAGATTTGCACCCCTGGGAGTCATTTGAGCAGTACTCTGGTAATCCTGCTTATTTGTGTTTGTTTCATAAGACTCCTTTGAATTCCTGGGACAGAGGAATTCAATATTTAAAACTTGAGGAAGTGTTGCAAGATTTCTTTCTGGAGGCTTTGTCAAATCGCCTCCCACCCGCAGTGTGCGCCAGGCCTTCATCACTATGCTGGTGTCCACAGAGCAGGGCCCCCGGGCGCTCTCCTGCGCTGCGCTTTTCCGCTGCTGGGACTCCTGGCGGGGCAGTGTGACCCTCGCCTGGAAGCAGGCCCACGGTTCACAGCCAAGGCTTTGCTATATATACCCTTGGTGCCTTTTTGGTGGTTTAGACTCTGCCCCGTCCTGTGCAGTGTCAGTGGGTGAGGGCGGAGCTGGCTGCTGAAGGCAGAGTGCAGCTGTTCACATCTGGCTCCCAGTGCTGGTTCCTTCCTGTGGGCGAGCAGTGGGAGGGAGGGGGTGGCTGGGCCAGCAGACAAGGTCTCTGGGGAAGTCTGTACCCCCATCTCCGGGCTTGGGCCATCTCCCCTTAGGTACTAAGGTCTGGGGTGTTTGGGGAAATTGCTGACTGTTTTTTCTTTTTTAGGTCTGGATCAAGAACCAGAGATCGCAGGAGGTAGGCTTCCAGTTCTAGTAAAGTGTTCTCAGTCAGATGTGTTTCTTCCACTCGTTTTCCTTTTTACTTAATCTCACTCAGTTGCAGTCTGGTGGGCAGGAGCTGGGCAGCAAGACCTGAGCTGTGTCTGTCAGTGGGGTTGGTCAGGATTGATGCATGGGGGACTCCACTTTGTTAGTGGAGGGAAGATTGCCAAGGCCTGTGGGCTTGCAGAGAGTTTTCCTGGCAGAAATACTTTTCCTGAGGAATTGGTGAGACAGGTCTGGCCAGAAGTTACCTGATAGGACCTGTTTGAGCCCAGCTTGTAGATCCATATGGAAAAGAGGAGCAGTGAGCACAGCCTGCTGGGAGAGGAGGCCACAGGGGCACTGCTGCTGCAATGAGAGGCAGCCTGAGGGAGGGTCTTGGGGCAGGGGTGCAGCCAAGGTGTTCGCTTGGCTGCTTTGGTGTCGCCCTCAGAGCCTTGGTCTCCTCTTCTGCAGGTCCCGCTCTCGGGACCGCCGTCGCAGGCGGTCCAGGTCCACCTCCCGGGAGCGGCGGAAGGCTTCCCGGTCCCGGTCACGAGACAGACACCGGCGCCACCGGAGCCGCTCCCGGAGCCACAGCCGGGGCCACCGCCGGACTTCCAGGGATCGGAGTTCAAAATACAAGTAACTACTCTGACTCCTTGGTAGCTGCGAGCAGGAGTGAGCCCTTCCTGTGTTCCCAGGGTCCGCTGGAGCTGTTGGCCGTACCCCTTGCCCACCTGGTAGGGATGGGCTGGGCTTGGCCCGGAGGCCTGGCCAGGTGTCCGTGGGACTGTGTGAGGCCTTGTTGGGGCTCTAGGGCCTCCTCAACCCGCGGTACGGGGTGGACTCAGAGGGCTGGGACAGGGGTGAGCCTAGGAGCAGCTTGCACGCGGGCACAGCCCTGGCTGCCATCGTGCTGCACACTGCACGTCTGCCCAGGGAGCACGCTGTCTCCCTTCAGTGCACCCCACCGCCATTATGCAGACCTGGGGTCCCAGTCCTGGGCCGACTGTCCCTCTGATACTCAGAGCCCATGATCAGGCCAAAAATCAACCACTCACCACACTAACCTTTGGTGTGCTTGGTTTGAGCCTTTTTTTTTTTTTTAACCACTTTATTTTTACGTAATTCATCGTTACTGGCACTTAGTTTTATTGTATTTTCCTTCACATTATGGTGTAAGCTTTCCCTGTTATTGAAAGTTTTTTGCATACTTCAGTTCTTGGTGGTCGGATGACCCTCTGCATTCCTGGGTCTCCGGGGCTGATGGGTGGGTGGGTAGGGCCCCCTTTGCAACCAGCCTGGAGGGAAACAAGACTTCCGCTGAGCCTCGGGTTCACATTTCCCAGGTTCTCCAGAGAGCGGGCGTCAAGAGAGGCGTCCTGGGAGAGAGGACGGAACGAGAGGGGTGCCACCGACTGGAGGCTTGAGAGCTCCAACGGGAAGACGGCAGCACGGAAGTCAGAGGAGAAGGAGGCCGGCGAGCTCTGAGCCCACTGGAGCGTGTAAATAGTCTTAAGGTGCTCGGCAAAGCCCGAAGTTACCCTTCATATTTGCTCAATATGACTCATCTTTTGTAGTTCAAAGTTTGTATTGTTTTGGAGCTAGCCGTGAGTTTCTAGAGATGTACAGAGTTGCTCCTGTGTTTTGAGGTTCTGTTGAGTAGGAATAATAAACCTGACGGACTGCCTCAAAACGTGACCTGTCACTCACGGTGTGCGTTGCTCTGCCACTCCTTCCGGCTCCGAGACCCTTAGCTGTGGCCTCCATGGTGGGCAGGAGGGTGCTGGGTGGTGGTCCCCTCGTGCCCGTGAGGTCTGCTCCCCTGGCTCCCCCTCCTGATGTTTGGCATCTGGTGTGCTGTGGGTCCTCTGCCCCCGTGCTCCCACCCGACGGACAGAGCAGGTGTGTGCCACAGTGTCGGATGCACTGTGCTGCTTCTGAGCATCTGAGCTGCCCAGGTGAGCTGCGCTGCACAGCTCCTTTCTGAGATGACTCAGGGCCAAGAAAGGCCCCTGGGTAACATGCACATGGCAACCAGAAGTCCACGGAGGAGAGGGGTGCTGGCTTAGGTGGGGTGTAGAGGGTTCAGCTGACGGCCGCAGGTTCTGTTAACTGCCTTCGGCTCTTCCTGCCACTCCTGTGTGCTCACACAGGGCAACGCCTGAACACACACACAAAAGGCTTCTAAAAGCATTGTGGTGGTAACGTCCTGGAGACACTGGGAGTGCCTTTTCCGCTTTTGGGGATTTGTGTCTGTATCTGCGGGGAGCCAGCCCTGCCCCTCTGTCCTTGGGGAGGTGGGGTTCCGCCCTTGTCTGGGTGGCTCAGGGTGGCCCGCACAGGCGTCAGTGGGTTCTGGTGGCCGCCAGCATCTTTCTGGGGCTAATGGCCCCTGCTCTCTCCCCTTCTAGGAAAGGACTGGAGAGGAAAACCCTTGCTGGGTCAGTTTGTTACCGGCATTATATTTTGCATACATCGTGGTTTATGTTGTTCCTGTTTATTTTTGCTAGCACCTTGGCTTGCAAGTTGGATCTCACATTAAAGGTTTGTGTTTCTGGGCTTTGGTGGCGCGCAGGCCTGCCCCCCGGTGGGGTTGAACAGCTGAGTCTGGCTCGCTGTCCCCAGGGTCTCCCCTGGAGGTGGCTGCCCTGTGCACAAGGGGCGCCTCACCCAGACAGCGTCTCACCACGGCCTCCTCGGCCACCTGCAGAGTTGCTCTGAATCGTCTGGGCCTGAACGTGTGTGTGTGTCCAGCCAGGGAACGGGCTTTCCTGGGAAAGCTGTACCCATGGTCTCTGGTGCTCATGACACAGTGTCTCTTCTGTCCCAGCCCTCTCCCGCTGTGCCACTGGCTGTGCCGTCGGGGACTTGTCCCTTTTCCCGCTCTCCTTCTTGCTCCCCAGCAGCTTCCTGCACCCAAGCACTGCCTTGCGGTACACCCTAGGGGAACCTCATTGTCCCATTTCTCACTCGGTGCTGAGTCCCTCGTTTCCACGTGGATGACTAAGTCGCCTTGAAGGTGGGTGTTGGCAGGGCACATCTGGGCTCGGCACTGGCCACAGGGTCTCTTCAGCTGCTCCGGGGCACCGGGCCCAGCCCTCCACCAAGGGACCCAGCCTTGCCCGTGGTCCAGGCTGGGGCAGCTCTGCCTCACCTGTGGGATGCTCTTCCACACGTCAGTCACAAGCAATTGAAAAAGCAGTGACAGTGAACTTCAGCTTTGCTTGGTAGGTGGTGTCCCAGCCAAGCCAGCAGGCATGTTTGTCTGAGTGCACAGGGACCGCCCCCTTGGGGTTTAGAAAGTGGATGCGATGGAGGAAATCCTGGCGTGGTTAAGGGGGGTCTAGGAGAGGCAGAGTGAGTGGCAGCTGGTTTTGGGTCCCTGCTCTGTGACCGGGCGTGTGACGGTCCCAGGTGCTGGGCTGGTGGGATGACGTGCAGCACCTGAGTGGGGACAGCCAGCAGCTCCAGCTGCAGAGCTCTCAACTTCATCCCTGCGGGAAGCTTTCCTGGAAAAATGGTTTCAAAAAGCGGGAAGATTTCTTGGGTGGAACCTCCACCAGAAAGCAGGGGCTGAGGGCCCGGCTCCCTCCGAGCCTTCCCAACACCCCCGAGCCTCCAGGGCAGGGGGCCGCAGTGTGAAGCAGCCCTTGACCCACTTGCTCTCCGTGGTTCTGTTTTGGGGTGCTGGGTGGGGGTATGCTCCTGAGGAAGCCACATGAGCCCAGACCCAAGTCAGGGGAAGCCGGATGACGGCAGAATGCTTCTGGGGGAGGTGGTGCCCACCACATCACAGGGGAGCAGGAGCTGGATATGCAGTGTCCCCAAGGGGCCCTGGGCTGGGGTGGGTGCAGGGAGGGTTGACCTCACAACCTCCCTTGGAAGGTTGGCCAAATGCAGAGGTTCCAGGACTTTGCCATGTGTCAGAACCACCTGGGGGGCTTGTGAAACAGCTGCCGTGCCCCACTCCAGACGTTGCTGCTCGACGCGCCTCAAGGTCTCTGGGCCAGGCCAGGCTCTCCGATGCCCACTGGAAACAGCCACCTCGATCTCCAGGGCTCCGTCTGTGGAGCTGCACCAGGTACCCACTGCTGCCCCTCAGCACAGCGGGCGCCTCCACCCGTCACAGCGAAAACCTGGAAGGTCTTGTGCCCGGGGTTCCCATGGAACAGTTGTGCGGGGACAGGGTTCTCTTCCGTTTCATTATCGACGTGTTTGAGCGACTCTTCTTGTTCACCTTGTGAGTTCTCTTTTCCAAGTTGCCTTTTTGTCTTTTTGCCCATTTTCCTTAATATTTTTTTCATTAAACTTTTTTTTTTTTTTAAATAACTTGAAACTTACAGGACAGTTGCAAAAATAAACATACATCTCCTATGCAGGACTCCAGCATATCCCCTCTCTCCCTCCAGGTACCCAGATCCACCAGTTTTAACATTTTGCCACATCTGTTGTATCATGTTTTCCTTCCATCTGTCTGCCCCTCTGTTTATTTTCTTAACTATTGAGAGTAGGTTGTATACTTCATGCTCCTAGAACACTTAATACTTATGTACATTTCCATAAAACAAGGATGTTCACTTATGTAACCACCTCAAATGCAGGTGTTGAGAAATTTATTGACATAAATCTTAGTCTGAATTCCACTTCTTGCATGTGTCTCTTTGAACCTTTTCTCCTCCCTTAACTGGATCCCACCCAGGATCATGTATTGCCTTTAACTGTTGTCTCCTTAGTTGCTTGCTTCCTTCCTTCCTTTCCTCCTTCCTTCCTTCCTCCCTTCCTTTCCTCTTTCCTTCCTTCCTTCCTTCTTTCTTCATACAGCATAAACTTTCCATCTCACCTACTTGGAATGGTTGGCATTTATTTGGCTTTCAGCACTGCTAAATACGTTGTTACTGCTTTCTCCCTCTGTGGTAGAATCCCTCGAGGCCCCTTGTACTGGACACGTTTCATTCTTGCTGCTTTGGCAGTTCTCTGTCTTTGGCGTTCAACAGTGTGATTATAACGTTGTGGTGTGGGTCTGCGGTGTTTGGATTTATTCTCCTTGGAGTTTCTCTTCTGGGATTCCTGTGCTTGATGGACTGTATCTTGGTATGCTGATGGTATCCTCAGACTCTAGTCACTTCTTCATTCTTTCCACTTTCTATTCCTCAGACTGGATGATTTCACTTGTCTTCGAGTTCTCCGATTCTTTCCTCTGCCAGCTATCTGCTGTTGAACCCCTATGGGAATTTTAATTAAGTCTTTGAAATGTCCCAGGTCTGGTCCTCCTCGTTGATGGTTTCTCATGCTTGAATCTTCTCCTTTGCCGGGGCCATCGCCTCCTGGTTTTGTATCCTTTTTGAAACCTGGACATTTTTTGTTGTTATTGTTCATATAATTTTTTTTTTAATTCAGTTTTATTCAAACACATTCACGTAACATACAGTCTCCATGGTATACAGTCAGCCATTCACAGTATGATCATCTAGTTATGCGTTCATCACCACAATCTATTTCTGAACATTTTCCCCACATCAGAAAGAATCAGAACAAGAATAAAAAATAAAAATGAAAAAAGAACACCCAAACCATCCCCCCATCCCATCCCATTTGTCATTTAGATTTTATCCCCGTCTTTCTACTCATCCATCCATACACTAGATAAAGGGGGTGTGATCCACAAGGCCTTCACAACCATACTATCACCCCTTGTAATCTATATTATTATATAATCATCTTCAGGAGTCCAGACTGCTGGGTTGGAGTTTGGTAGTTTCAGGTATTTACTTCTAGCCATTGCAATACATTAAAACCTAAGAGGTGTTATCTATATAGTGCATAAGAATGTCCACCAGAGTGACCTCTCAACTCCATTTGAGATCTCTCAGCCACCGACTCTATTTTGTCTCATTTTGCATC